>WYDI02008227.1:0-16532 GCA_009867235.2 Psittacus erithacus | reverse complement strand
TCTTCCCTTGCATTAAAGTAATTAACATCTGGCCAAAATAAATTATAAATATATAAAGAAACAAACAAACAAACAAAAAAATAAATAAGACTGCATTCTGTTTAAATGCAGGTGCTGTATGAACAAGAATCAATATCTGACCCAAATGAGAGGTGGTCTTTCCTGCCTTTCCTCTCCCCTTCAGATTTTGTGAAAAGCATGCTAGAGAGGCTTCTAGTCTGCTTTCCTAAGGAAATGAAGCTTATGCAGTCAAGTACCACACTTACATTTAGGCCTCTTTTTAATCTGTAACCCAATTTAAACCAAATTTGACAGATGTCTGAGATCTGCAGATCTGGAAAATTAAGGTCCTGCAGTTTGAATGAAAAGAACTGTTTGGATAGCAGACTGTTATTAGAAGGAAAAGTTGCACCTCTTTACAGATACAAAAAAGTACCGTTCGGCATAGAAAAGATGCCAAAAATCATGTACCCTCTTTAACATCAAAGCACTGGGACATGGCCTTGGAGGTAGTCAGGCTTTCTTCACTATGGGGCTCACAGCAGCGGGCCAGGTGGAAAGGACACCTAGATCAAGGCCCTTTACTAAGTCATGGGCAAAGATGATACAGTTTTCTTGACTCAAGGTCAGCTCCACTGGGAGAGCATAATTTGAACTTTACTTATCCCTGCAGAGCTCTAGCTATCCCAAAGGATCAGAAGTGGCAAGACAGAGAAAAGACTAGGTGGTTATGTAGATGGTTAGTGTACTCACTGTGGTGAGACAATGGTCCTTCTGGATATTGTTCCATGAATGGCAAAAATGGTGACTCCCTTCCAGCAGGTTTGTGTCAAATGCCTGGATCCTCCATGCACAGATTCCTCCCTGAAGATTAGGGCTTTTATAGCAGCAGTGCTCCTGTTTGGCCTCTTTCATGTCTCATGGGATTGCATTCTTGGCCGGTGCTTATGAAACATGTCTTTCTGACCTCTACCCATCTGTCCAATTTGAACAAAATTGCTGCAGAACTAAGAAGCTGGGAGGGATAGAAGAGAGCAAGTGAAGACAGACATGTTGAGCTCATCCACTCCTTGGCACTGGGAAAGCCTGATTGCATTTATTGCTTTGTCTTTGTTAGCTTTTTTTACTCTCTTGCCTTGTTTTTTCACTAAAACCTTCTTCCATCCCTGTTTTGGTTACATTGTCTACTAGTCCTGTTCTGAACTTGCATTTCCAGCAACTGCAATAGGCATATAGTATTAAAACTTCCAAAAGACCATAACACTCTCTAGGAAATGGCTCGCCACCAATACTCACAACAGAACACCTTCAGCTTTTGGAAGAATTTTGTTCATGTTCCCATGGAGCAGTCCCTTAATCTCAAACATTTTTTACTTGACCATGGTATTCCCATGCTAGAAAATCTCACACAAATCCTCCTGGATGCTTTTGAATTGCAAGAGAGTGATACCTAGTGATAAATAAAAGCATGGTGGATTGCTGTGCTTTCTTGTTTTGTATGGCAGATTGTCATGCTACCTTGTAAGAGAATTGGAGAGATCTCCCTAAGATGACTGAATCCTAAGACAACCTATTGGCCGTGCAAGAGCAGCCTGGAACCTGTGTTTAAGGGGAGAAAATGAAAGCAAATGAAGAGATCAACTGACCAACATCATCAGAACCTCCTTGACCAGCTAGTGTGTCAGTCACAAGCCTTGAACTGAGGGCATTTGGTGGTTTTCAGATGAAATAAAATTGATTAAATTGAAGACCTTAACCCTTATCACTAGCGGTACAGGCATGACAAATGCCTTTGTAGAGCAGTCACTGGAGAGCGCCAAATATCCACACACCCTCCAGGTGGCTTGCCCATGTGGCATGGGACCTACTGATATTGGAAAAGGTTGTGACTTAGTACTTGTCTCCATCTACCTTCACATAGCTTCCTAGGTCTAGCTTTTGGGAGAAGTGGTTTGGGGCTGGTAAAGAAAAGAAAGTAACATGGGTTAAGAAAATAGTTCAGAAGCAGTTTTGGAAACTTGGGTCCTTATATCAGAGAAGTGCTGGCAATTAAGATAAGCAAAATGGGTTAAAGATTTCCTCTGTGTTCAGGGTGCTGTGGATTTTGTTTCTCTCCCAGCTAAAGACTGTCTCACCTCATATCTCAGTTCTCATCATGCTCAAGACTCTGATAATAGCTGAGGTTTTGGATGTCTTCTTACCTGCTTCATTCATCAAAATGGTAATCTGATTTTGGGAAATACTGCATTGGAATTTTCAAGGAAAAGAAAAATAGCTTCCTCCTCCCTTTTTCTTCCCATTCTCTTTAAAAATCTTTTCTTTGTGG
Organism: Psittacus erithacus; assembly: GCA_009867235.2. NCBI lineage: Eukaryota > Metazoa > Chordata > Aves > Psittaciformes > Psittacidae > Psittacus > Psittacus erithacus. The sequence goes on along the minus strand of WYDI02008227.1, from coordinate 14,206 downwards.
TTTCTCTTCTGAGGTGATTTCTAGACAGGAGCTCTGTGTGTGTGTGCGCGCATGTGTGTGCATGTAAGTGAGAACAGTCTTGTAACTCACCACTGGGAGCGCATTCCTCAGCACTGCATGGGTGGCTGAAACATGCAGTGCATTTCAATAACAAGTGCTTTCCTAGCATCCTCTTCATACCTTTTATCCTTTCCCCCACAACAGCTTCTTTCCGCCTTTCCTTTTCATAGAGGCACATCTTCCTTATTTCACAATGTCAGGTAATGGCGGCCTGAGACGTGGGATATTCTGAAGAATATCTGGGAAATTCATTGTCTTGCTCATGGGATGGCTCGAGTAAATGCTAATAATTATATTAAAACAGACTGTGAAACATGGTAAAGGGAAGATGTGTGTATGTACAGAGGTAGGAGGAAATGGGATGTGAGACTCTCACTGACCCTTCTCTGACACATCCAGCCCCTATATTTTAGTCTCCCTTTCTGGTTACACATGCCAGGTCTTCTAGCGTCTCACAAGGGCTACACACTGGCAGGGGCTGTTATTCCAGAAGCCAGCCTCCCAATGCAGCAACATGATTGGATCATCCCATTGAGATTTATGTGATTTCCTTCCTTTCTTTTTTTTTTTTTTTCACATGCAAGGTCTGAGAGCTTTAGTTCTTTTCTATAAATTGCACAAATACTTTAGTGGTAGGCTTGGTCTACAGCCCTCAATGAGGTGATCTACCACAAAGTCATTGAGGCGCCCTTATAAGGACCCACAATAAATCATGTATGTATATAAGCACAGTGCTCCTTCTCCTACAGCTATTCTCTTTGCTTATCTTCATCCCTCCATCCTGTTGACCTGGGAGATCCTGAGCATTATCCCAGCTCCAGGACTAAGGATTACGTGAAACCATGTTCCTTTCAGAGAGGTTTTCTGCAGGCTGGAGTGAACTGCTCAACTTTTTGTTCTCCCATTGGATGGAAGTGCCATAGGATCAGGATGCCACAGCCCAGACAGATCAATTAGCATGTAGAAGGAGGACACAGCACTTAGCCATATTGGAGACACTGGCTTTCCTTTCAGCATGAGAAGCCATGAGGTAGCACAATCCTTCTTCCCTGATGCAGCAAAACCCAAAATAGGATAATAAGCCATGGTCAACACATGGGACCCAGAACCAAAAAAAAACATCCATTAAGTTATGACATTAATTTAATATGTAAATGGTGATGGTACAGAGTCAACTGGAGAAACAGGAAATGGTAAGGAACAGGACATGGAAACCTGTTGTAGGAGACCTGACCATAAAGAGGTCATCTTCCAAATTGCAGACCCAGAGTATCAGGTCTTGAATTTTCCAGTTCTTTTCTTTAAATAAAACTCTATCAGCAGCCTGTGAGGTGTCATAATTTGCCAGAAATGCTACATTAACCCATACAGGTCTAAACTGATAATTATACTATAAGGAGACACAGGGACTCTATATTCCTTGGTCAGCCTGGAGCTCAGCACGTACAGAGGTACATACGATATTAACAGCGATGAAGACGATGCCACAGAATAAGGAAGATTTGGCTTGTAAATCCTTAAGCCTATGACTCATTCTTCTAACCAGTGCTGATGCAAGGGCGACAAGACAGAATGATACAGATGGTTTCATCATTATCTGGATGAATTCAGTCTGGTAGCATTAGTCATGCATGAAGACATGCCAATAAACCCTGTATACCTTCTTACAGCGGTGCTATGTGGTATACTGCACATTTTCATCCAAAAAATACTATGAAGAAATGTTTTAGAAATATGTAAAAGTGTTTATTGACTTTCTTCATTTGTATCTTCTTCAACTCATGAAGTAGAACACTAGCCTCATATCTTTTCAGCTCCACAAGAAAATAAGTATTAGAGTGGGTGGAGATACAAATGCATAATGTGATGCTGAAAACACACATATATAGTCTCGTGGTTCCATTGAGATTATATACACAGATTTGTTAATGAGATGCTAACTCTGAAACTTAATGGTAGTCAAGAATGGGTTAAACACAGCTATTGAGATTACTTAACAGCTCACCATGACCAAACCCTTCCAGCCATTCCTTTCTCCCTGATTCTTTCTCCTATTTTGCCACTCAGGTCATCTGGACTTATCCTTCCTTTATGCTAACTTTGGTGATGATTTAAACCTTCAGCAAGCAGATTAAGCTTACTGAGCAAGCCAAAATCTGACTCAACAAATAAATGATAATAAAAAAGATAATTTACAAATGTACCAGTGAACTGCATTAAGTTGCAGGAGAGTCAGGTGAATGTCATAGCTAACGAAAAAGAGGAGGGAAGAATGTATACTTGAGAATGGAAAATGTGTTTGTGGGGAAAGGAACAGAAGAGAGAGGTGGTGGTGTGTCATTAGGTTTCCCCAGCCATTTCATTTAACAACATCCTAAATAGAAACTCTTAAAAGCTGACCCAAGCTGCATAGTAAAAAAATGAGTCCCAGCAGACCTGACAAAGCTGCAATGAGTAGTGAGGGTGCAATGAGCTACTTTGGGAAATGACACCATACTTCTTCCAGGAGAGGCTTATGCTCCCCAGTGATCCATGTGCTGACACAGCTCTGCTGCTACCAGGGCCAGGCTGGTGTTTCTGCGCATCTGTGAGCTGAAGAAGGAAGCCTGGATCAACACAGAAGTCTCTCTCAGGATAGTGCATATTTTGAGGCAAATGCCCCACAGACCTGAATAAGGGGAAAAAAGAAAGAAAGAATGTAAATAAAACAAAAATATATTTTAGACCACCAGTCCTTGTAAAGGAGAAAATATCAGAACTGAAGCTAAATAGGTTACTCCAAAAGTTTAAAAGTTTTTTGGTTCAATCAAGGCCATATTATTATAGTTTTCAAGTAGGAGGATTAAAAACTAAACACTTGGAATCTGAATTTGTTTTGGAATTACATAGACACTTTTGGATTAACTATTTTTACCCATCTATGATTAAAGATGTTTTACAGACTGAATGTCAGGCACTACAAAAAAACTGAAAGTTTCCTTCTGAAAATATGAAAATGAAGAGTTTTGAAATGCCTCCCCTTTTTTCTTGGCTGAAACGTTTTGCCAAATTTGAAATTAATTTCACAAATATATTTTGTCCCCTCCTACGCGTCTCAGACACTGAATTTTAACAGATTTATTGCTCATCAAAAATGGCACTCAGCTCCCATCCAAAATACACTTCTGCAATGCCAAAAAGAAATCTTGAAAGTTGAATAACAGCAGTGAAATAATTAGATATGTTTGCAATATGATGTGGCAGCAGAGAAGCTATGAATTTTGGAAGATAAATCACAGCTTATACAGTGAGATCATGCAGTGTGAAACTCCACAAATTGTAGCACCAGCCCTGATTATGACTTGCAGTCCAGCTGAAAACCTGCTTCAGATTGTGCAAGAAACTTTTTTCACTCTGCTGCATAACAGTACATTTTGTTGTCCTGGTAAATTACTGCTGGTCCTGAGCACATCAGTCAGATCAAAAGACTGAGACTGTGTTACGCACATTGTCTTCCAGATCTATATACCCCTGGGAGCAAATATCACTATTAGTATCAGCTTCCTCTTCTAAAGGCAACCACCACTTCCTGATCAGTGAGCTAAACTGAAGCTACATATACTTTCAGATGCTCATCATTCACAATGATCCACATTATGTAGCACAGACAACAAGAGCCTGCTTTGAGTGTATGGATAACATTCCTAGTGGATTGTTGAAGTATGTTGCATACATATTCAGTGCATAGATACTTTAATTTACTGAGGGTCAGCTGTAAATCAAGAAAATCTTCCTCTTTGGTTAAATTTGCAGTGATGTGTACAAGCACTGAGACATCTGATGGGGCTGAATATGACTGTTAATGCTGGTTAAACATTCTGTGGACCAAGTGCTATATACCCTTGTGCAAATTTATATCACACATATGAGAAAGGATTCCATTTCTCCTTAGAGGAGCCACCCAGCCTGCTGGATATCCAGTGTCCCAGGCCTAGGTTTCATGGTTCATGCACTAAGCAAATACATATGCTTAGAAATAAAAAGAAAAAAAAAGTTTCTTTGTCCCAAATATTAATCAGTACACTTAGTGGTTTTCTTTCCTTCTCTGTAGTTCCTGGTTTCTTCCAGGATTAAAGCACAGCGGCCATTACTAGAGCAAGGAACAGCTGTTTGCATAGTACTTACAGAACAATCAGAACCAATGCTCTGTAACAAAACCAATAAAGAGGCTAAACTCTTTCATGTTATCACAGAATCACAGAATGGTGGAGGTTGGAAGGAGCCTCTGGCCATATACACTTGCTCAAGCACTCCAGTTACCTGTGGAAGTTTCTTTAACTCCATCCTACCGTGGTCCTAGAGCAAACCTAATCTTTCCATAGGTTTCCATTAACTTCAAAGCTAAAGGGGACACCTCTTTAGGTATATGTCAGGAGTCAGCTGGTTAATGCTTTAAACCCACTGGATCACAGCCTTTAAAAAAGAGGAAAAAAAAAAAGTGTGGAATGACCTCATTTTGGGATAGTTTCTCTAATATTGCTTAACTGCATGGCTTTGTGGAAAATTATCTGCCTCTGCCTCACCTTTTGTTGCTTCTGTTGAATTAGAAAACAAGATCTGTCACACATAAAGTTCACAGTTGTGCAGTACTAAGGCCAACAGGGCTTGCATTTTTGAGGAGCTTACCAACTTCATAATGAATCTCCAAACTAGTAATGAATGCAAGCCAGCTATATTTTTCTATAACAAGAGTTTGCTACAGGAAGACAAAACCATGTTCTTATACACTAGAGATTTTATTTTTTTTTTTCTTTTTGCTTGCTTCATGCTTGCTTTGCTTGCAGATTTAACAGATTGACATTTTCCAATTAAACTTGGTTTCACCAGAGTAATTCCAATTCATGGTAGTGCAGTATCATGGGGTAGTGCAGGTTGGAATAAACTTTAAGGGGTATCTAGTTCTACCTCCTGTTCGACTGGGTCTTCAGTCTCAGGGTTTTATCTTCCTTTATCCAGGTCTTGAAAACCTCCATGGATGGACACTGCATAACCTGTCTGGCCAACCTATTCCAAAGCTTGACTGTTGCCATTGGAAAAAAGTTTCTCCTTATCTGTAGATGTTCCTCCAGTCTGAATACCTCTTATTTCAACTTATGTTCTTGCCTCTCATCCTCCAGTCACACATCGCTGTGGATTACATGAATCTAGCTTCTTTCTTGTGCCATGCCATACAGAAAACTTGCTACAGCTGAAATAAATGTCAACCCCTGCTCTCCCCAGAATTTCCTTGGTCATCTTTTATTGTTAATATGGAATGAAAAACTCTGCTTTTCACCCCTTGAAATCCCTTGAAAGTCTCAACTCTAGTTCAGCTGAACTTTCCTAGCATCATCCATACTGTCCAGTCTTTCTGGACAGTATTTCATGCTCTGCTGAAAGAAGAAGAAATCTACTTCTGAGTTTGTTCCCATATCCTGTTCAATGACTTTGTTTCTTTTCCCAGCTATCTAAACTAACTCATTAGCTGTAGTGTTGTGACTTCAGGTCTTGACAAAAAAAACCTCACTTCAACAAAGATCAACTTTCCATCCTTGTCCTCTATCTTTCCCTCTCTGTTTTTATTTGTCTTTTCTGTTGAATAAACTGTTTATTTGAAAAACATTCCAAGAACAATTAATTTTGATTACATGAAAGCAATTCGCCTGACTCATTAAGGAATGTATTCCCTTTAGGAACACATGAAAATACTTGGGGTTAACTTTACTATCAAAAGTCAGAATGTTTGAACTAGAAAGAAGAATGAGTACAAGCCTGGATTCCAGGAACAAAGTTGTTACCAGATGTTGATGAGGATGAAGCTGTGCAGAACAGAAAGGCATGGCACAGTGAATAAGAAAACCTCACAATATCTGCCTTCAGGATTTCAAATCTTCAATCTCAACCATTAAAATATATATGAATATATGTACTGTGACACCTTCCAGAGAAAATCTGAAATCCATTTTACTTACAAAAATGCTGCTTCGTATGAACTGTGTTGTCTACTTTTCTTTGTTCTTCATTACTACAGTGTGTGAGCACAGAACTGAAGATCCTTCATATCATCATAGAATAGGATCTTTGTCCTCCAAACTCACTAGTTTGAAGGGAATATCACTCAGGTTTAATCCCCAAGTGACTTTGTGCTTTACACATTCAGTCTTCTTGCCATCAGATGGCTGAAAATGTTTACAGCTGAAACAGACTCATCAGGAGAGCCAGACTTGCACAGGCAGTTTTGTTTACCCTGAAAAAAAATGAGCTCCAGACCAAAGTAGGTTTCTTCAGGGAGAAATTTTGTATATATTCCTCTTTCTCTAGTTTGGGAAGATGAAAATTCTGACTAACAGAAATTTACAAATATATGTGAATATATAACCAAATGCAGGTTATGCAAGAACTGAGCTCTCTGGTGTCTATCATGGCCTGTTCTCTTCAATCAACGCGTCAGTGATAATAATAATACTGCTTCTAGAAAACAACAGTTTACATTAAACACCCATCTCTACCCTCAAAAAATACTAAGGGAATGGTCCATTTAAGCTCAAAATTCCAGCTGGAAACTTTCTTAGACCCAACTGGGTATTTCTATACCTTCTCCTCTCAGGAGCCACCAGAGATGTCACTAAACAGAAAGAAGTGATTGACAAATCTTAAGAAACCATTTTGCTAGTTAGGTTAGAAAGGATAATAAAAATAATGCTATGTTTCCGTACCTTATTACAGCTTATTTTCCCTGTTCTGGGATGGGGAAGCAGGGTTGACAGAATAGGAGTGGTTACAAAATACTCTGTTGACAGTCAGTCAGTGCTGGAGCATCCTCACTTCTCCAACTCTAAATGTCACAACTAATGTCTCACTCACCTACCCACACGATTTAACACATCAGATGCAACCTACAGTGCATGTCTGGGATATTTGTTCTAAAATGCTCATTGAACAGTCATGCAATCACTTGTAATTCTGAGGTACACTGTAACTCCTTCTTCCCTGCTCAGTAGCTCCTTTCATAGAAATACTCCTTTTAGTTATTCACTTGTTGCTACCTGTAATTTCTGTGGTGTGCTTTCAGGTGATGTAAATAGCCACTACTGAGTCAAAAATTGCCCAGAGCCAAAATGGTCAGTTTACATTGAGAAGGACTGTGGTGAACAACTTGCAGTAACTGGTGGATGAAAGGCTGGATATGAGCTCTCAGTGTACGCTCATAGAACAGCAAGCCAAATGTATCCTGAGCTTCATTAAAAGAAGCGTGACCAGCAGGTCGAGGGAGGGGATTCACCCCTCTACTCTGCTGTTGTGAGACCTCACATGGGAGTACTGCTTCCACCTCTAGAGAACCCAACAGAAGGACATGGAGCTGCTGGAGCTAGACCAGAGGAGATGCTCCAAGGGCTGGAGCACCTCTTCTCTGGTGACAGGCTGAGAGAGATGGGCTTGTTCAGCCTGGAAAAGAGAAAGCTCTGGGGAGAGCTTATTGTAGCCCTTCAGAACTTAAAGGGAGCTTATAAGAAAGATGGGGACAGACCTTGTAATAGGGCCTGTTATGATAGGTAATGGTTTCAAATTAAGAGAGGATACATTCAGACTAGGTATAAGGCAGAATTTATTTACTGTGAGGGTGATCAGGCACTGTACCAGATTGCCCAGAGAGGTGGTGGATGCCCCATTACTGAAAGTGTTCAAGGCCAGTTTGGACTGGGCTTTGAGCAACGTGGTTTAGTTGAAAATGTCCCTTCTCATCACAGAAGGTTGGACTAGATGACCATAAACGGTCCTTTCCAACCCAAACCATTCTGTGATTCTATGATGCACCACCACTAAACTATCTGAAAATCTTTCCCTATATGAAAACAATTATCAAGGAAAAGTAAATCTCAGGGAGACCACTGTTTCAAGTAAAGCCTGAAAGTTTTCATGGAAACATATTCTGAAAAGGTACAAATTATAGATATAAATTGATTCATTGTTAAGTCAGCAAAGATAAAGTTCTTCATTTGACTGCACAGATTAAGTCTTAGTATTTAAAATAATAATAATAATAGTAATAATAATATAATTTTTCAATGTTAACTTAAATATTTTCAGAGATACTGAGTGTTCGCAGACCATATGAGTTTTGACTGAAAAAAGATAGCATCATGATCATGATATTGAGCAGGACCTCAAAAAGCCTAGGAACAGATCCTGGCTCTGTTGAATGGGCTTTGTAACTTCAGAGTTATCTATAAGTTTGCAACTGTTTTCACCTGATTTCAGCTATTTAAACTTCAATCAGTCATCCAGCTTGACTTTGAAGTCAGAGAGAGGGGTTATCTCCCATCCTGTGAGGGGTAACTAGGAGAGAGAGAAATGAATCTTGTTCTGCATATATTTATTCCTCTACAATGATTTTAGGAGACAGCTACACAAATAAATTTGGCTTATAATTTTCACATGAGTTAAGCTGACATCAGTCCTACCCTTCATTTCACACTACCCCAGCTTCTCACCTTCAAACCAAACTTACTTCTTCCTTTGGGTACCTTGTTCAGTCAGCCTCCAAGTTTTCCAGGTGAAGGATCCCTTTTAATGAATATTTATTGAAGCATCTACAATTGTCAAGCGTGCAGTTAGCCAAGATCTTCACATACTATTGTAATGACCAACAACTCTATAAAATGCGGGCAGCATTTTGGAAAAGCAGGCTTTTATCTGGAGTAAGTTTGTCACTTTGCTGGTGTTAGGCTCCTGACCTACCTAGTGGCCTTATTTTTTAAATCCCCCCCCAAAACGCATATTCCTTGAAACCAAATTTCCTTTACCATTTTAACAACAACACAGAAGGGATTGATTCCATACAGGAATAAAGTGGTATGTACATATTTCTTGTGTCTTTTTTATTAGGGCTGACTGGGGATATGGTACAAGTTAAGGACAGCTCTGTAATGGCTTTCACATGATTGCTGTAGGAAAGCATGCTGTGTTCCTACAGCCTTGCATTCATCTAGCTCCAAGAAATGGGCAAAAAAAGGTGAAGGAAAAAAAATGTTAATCATTTATTTCTGCTTTGAAAATGTGCAAATTCCATATCAGGGGAGTGTCTGGAAAAAAAAAATAGAAAGGAGAAAAGAAAAAAACAAAAAGAAAAGAAAGAAACTGGAAAGGGGTAAAAAAGCAAATGTCCCGCCCCACAGGAATAACAAAGAACATAGTCCCTAGAAAAAGTATGTTTAAACAAAATATTAGCAGCAAAACCAAACCAAACCACAGAAGAAATCAATGTCACATTCTGTGTCAAGCCTAAATGACATCTGGACATGCATGTGCGTGAATATGTGTGTGTTTGGAGGACACTGTGTTATTGTAACCACTCTGAGCTTAGATCACTGTCAGATGTGTAGACAGGAGTACAAATGGTCACTTGGGTGACCAGCAGCAAACATAGGTGGAAGTGAGACAAGACTTTACACCCACTGACTTTTCGTCTGTAGGTGCAGGCAAACGCAGAGCAGGAAAATTCCCACACAGGAAAATGGGATGATTGGGCTCATGGCTTGAAAGCTCAACAATGCCTATGGTAGTGGGCAATCCTCCAGACCTGAGCTATCTTAAAATGCACACTATGCTGTGATAGCTAAGAGTAGATCCTACAATGGTATCAGTCCAAGAAGCTCAGGTAAGAATCTGATCAAAGACTCTGTCAGCTTCTCAAGATATTTGGACGCGCACAATTGGAAGCAGCTTGCTTCCTGGGCTTATACATATATGAACATACAAATGTGTGTGTGTGTGTATGTACACACCCATTGTATGAGAGGACTTGCTAAGTTCTTGCTGTCTATGCAATGAAAAGTGTGAAAATTCTTTTTAGTCAAATTGGAACCTAATTTCCACTTCTGATTTGTGTACCTTTCATTAAAAAAAAAAAATGTATTGTTTGTATCCAGAGTAGAAGATTGATGGTACACAGATTTAAAGGATGAAAGGATCTGTTTTCCGCAATTGAGCTATCCTCCTTTATGCATTCACACTATGGAAGCAGCTGTAAACCTGTCTCAGTCTACTCACAACTTACTGTGTTCAAAGCCTTAAGAAAACAGTCTCACTTCTGAAATTTGCCTTTATTTTTGCTTGTTTACATGTATCACAACGATTTCACAGCTGATGTAAATATTTAGGTAAAGTTCCATGGTCTTTCCAGTAGCAAAAACCATGCAAAAGGACCGCATCAATCTCAGGTTTGAGTTTATGTATTTCTTGTACTGCAGTTCAGTACTTCATCAGATCAGTCATGCTAGCAGTATAACACCATAGCAAGGCAAGACTGCTCCATGATGTGTTGAAAGAGAGCAGATACTTCGAAAGGTTCAAAGCAGGTTGCCATGCACTATCACATACAAGGGTAAGGTGCAGTTTCTCATAATATCTCCCTGCCAGAATGATCTTCTTTGCTCAAATCTCCTCACTTCCCTGACCTTCTGAACGCTCTGTGCTGTACTGCAATGGAGAAGATCAGGTCCTGATTGGAAGTGTAACCATCTGGCCACTGCTGTGTCTTCCACAGGTGAACCAGGAAAAAAAGATATTTTGTAAGGTTATTTTCTTCAAGCTGCAGTGTCCCTCCATGCTTCAAGGAGCAGCAGCTGAGGACAGAAATTGTGGTATGACCTTGAGGAGACAATAGGAGGTTCATGGAGACACCACATTTGGGGCTGATCTCACCTCATCTTAGATCTCAGCAACAGAGTATTTTGGAGACAACTATTCTTGAAACTTCACCTTGTTCTGAAATAGTATTTAAAAAATCCTATATTAAATTTTATTGAAAAGAGCTTTGTTCTGGTAATTTTCCTCCTCTAAATGAAAACAGCCCATGTAGGCTTTGTTATTCAAAGGCTTTACCTATCATCTGCTCATAATTAAATAAATATATTTTTGCATAATAATACTCTTTTTTTTCTCCATATTTTCAGAATCATACCCAAACACTCTTTCACATTGGTATAACCCATTATTTTATATTGTTATTACTACCAGGAATTTTTCAGTATTCCAACAAAGAGTCCTGACAAAGAAATTTTTTTTCAGGCCTCTAGAAAATATGTTTTCTGCCTGAAACTCCAGACCTCTTGGTGATTCACATTTATGGCATGAAAACGTTAGTTTAGCAATCCCTCCCTTCCAATAATAATTAAACTATAACAATTAAAATGTAGATGTCATTCCAAAGAAGTGATATGCAGGAATTACAAGTTTGTCAAGCTTCATTTCTGTGCAGTTGGTTTGGGGTTGCATTTTAGTGTATGAGTTTTGGAGGGATTTTTTTGACTGTTGTTTTTGGGTTGCTTTTTGTTTGGTTGGGGTTTTTTTTTTCTTCTTTTTTTTTTTTTTTTTTCCATTCTAATGGATTTGATCTGGAATCTTTGTCTTTCATTATTCCCTGCAAAGCCATTTCCCCCCTTTCCTCACCCCCTTGAGTTGATTAACTGTTACAAAGCATTCCTGTGATACTTAGTAAATAACAATGCAAACATGTTTATGTAACAGTTTAACATGCTAATTATGTTTTTATGCTGGAGTTGAACACACGCTGTCTTGGAGTCTGGTAGTCTTCAAGTCTTGGCTCTTTGATGTGAAGGGTGCGCAAGGAAACACATTCGTTTTTCATTTTGCCTTGATGAAGGTTGCTGTTTACACTTTGTGTCACTTCTACATAAGTCAGCCGCATGTTAATGGCCCTGAGGAACGCACCCGAGTCACGTGAGCCTCTGTGCCTGCAGTGGCTGTGGCCACAAATAATTACTGTATGGAAGGATGGACATTTTTGTTGAGTCCCCATGTGTGGGACCAAGTTGCAATATATTCTCCAGGAGAAAGTTTCTCATCCAAGCTTAGTGAGAAGATCTAAGAACAAACATTGGAGCTAGTTTCTATTTGTCATTAGGGTTAGATTCTAATGGACAATGGGTTAAGTCACATTTGCCTGCCCACCTAAAGACTACCATCTTGGTCAGTTCCAAGTTCATCTAAGTTTAAATTTAAATTAGTAAGAATGAATTAGTATAACCTGAGCTAAAATGAAGACATTTTCTAGCAGGTATTCTGACAATTTAGTGTTTTTCATAAACTAGTTATAGAGGAGGAGATACCACAGATACCAACCAAAAAAATTTAGGATTGAACTCTCCCCTGAATCAAGTAGCTTTTATGTTGGAGAAAAGTACTGGCCAAATGGTCCAGGCCTTATCTAGCCTGCCAATTCTGAAGACACTTAGGAAGCAGCTTTTGCTACTTTGGAATTCTGCTGAGTGACCCAGCTCGTATGATCATATGATGCATTGTAGTGGATGGTGCAATAGATTTGGCTCCTTGGTCTTAAATTCTCTTGAATTTACAGCCGGGCTTTGAACTGCAGAACAAAATATCCAAATGGCAGTGGCCGTGACCATGGGAAATGCATTTGTTTCCACAAAAATACCCTTTGGACAAACAGCACAGCTCAGGGGCCAAATGAAGGCCATAGTCAAAGCTTCTTTACTCCATTACTAACTGTGAGGAGTTACGACAAACCTTGACATCTAGAACAAAATCTTTATATTACATTGTTAAGGAAAAGTCTTCCTTCTTCTAAGAACTGTTAGTTTCAACAGTAAAGCATTTGAAGGGCAAACTCCAGGGCTGATAATTAGACTGATCATGGTTGTCGGAGGATTGGCCACATTGACAGGCAGTGACAAAAGGCTAGTCCCCCTCTAAATTGTCTGCTTTCAATTTATGCATATAGGAATATTCTACGGAAATCACCAAAGAAAATCTTCTACTTGTCAAGTGAGAATTATTCCAGATTATCAGAACTTGGGTTTCAGCTGCCTTAGACTGCAATCGCTCACTTCACCTGTGTCCATGGAGACAAAGAAGCTCTCCTGGTTTACAGCAATTTTATTTTTGCTGGCCAAGATCTCAGAACATACATGTATATGTGTAGAAGGTGTTTCCTGGCTCTACTATCTCTAGTGTTTGCATATTTTCTAGACTTCTGTAAGATTGAGGGAGGTCTATGGAGTGCTGATGAGGCACCTACGACAGATAGACAGAAGAGCCCAAGCCTGCTGTCATTCAGTGTAAATGTGCTATACAGGGATCTACACCTCCACAGCAAAATGTTAGAATGTCTGCAAACTGATAAAGGCTATAAATCTTTTATACCCTACAGCAACATTCCCTAAGAGAATGCTGTTGGCCTTTAGCAGTGAACATATCATCAGGATCTGGTGAAGCTTACTGAGGGAAGAAAGTCATTCCAACCCATCACTGACATAAGCAGAATGATGCAACATGCTTTCTGCTTGGTATGTTTCTCCTTGTCACTTATATCACCTTGTTTTACCCATTCATCACTCCTCCATCACTTCCCAGAGCCCTTGACTGGTCTCTAAATGTCGTTTCTGTGCTAGGTTCCTGCACAAATTGGCTGGTAACACTTTCCAGATGTTTTATTGTCCTCCAGGTGATAGGGAAAATATTTTGTCTAAAATTCGTTTTTCCTGTGGGGGATTCTTTGTCTTCCCAGTTTTTCATAGTCTGAGTAAATGAACAATTCGTCTTCTTTACAAAAGCCTAGAAATTTTTTCCTTAAGTTCAGCCCTCATCTTTTTTCTTAGTCCCTATTTCTAGCACCTGAAACTCCCTTAATGACTGGTTGATAACCAAAGAAAGCCGGCTTTCTCTCTGCTGCAGTTAATTATGTCATTACAGTTCCAATAAGACTAGTGACAGAATATGGTGCCATATTTGGGTGCTAGTGTTTGATCACATATTGATCAAGAGGCTATTATCAAAGTACTACACTGCTCTGCATTCAATGAAATAATTCCTCTGCAAGTGTCTGTTTCTTTTCTAGTTACATGTACACAAAAAAACCATTTGCACTATTCTTAAGAGAGTGGCACACCATAGCAGTCTTTCTGAAAAATGTTGGACCAGACGTCCTTAATGCGCTAGTCAGCAGGTAATGCTACAAGACTGTAGTAGACAAAGCCTGAAGCAAAGCTGACTGACTTAGGAAAGAAAGGTAAAATAAAATAAAATAAAATAAAATAAAATAAAATAAAATAAAATAAAATAAAATAAAATAAAATAAAATAAA
>WYDI02008225.1:0-56884 GCA_009867235.2 Psittacus erithacus | reverse complement strand
TGCTTCCTCCTGGCTTCCCCTCCTCCCCGGCAGAGCATGAGACTCAGAAAGTCCTTGGTCAGAGTAAACATTACTGATCAGCAACTGAAAATATCAGTGTTATCAGTGCTGTTCCCAGGCTGAAAGTCAAAAACACAGCACTGCACCAGCTACAAAGAAAGAGAAAAAATGACTGCTACTGCTGAACCCAGGACAATCCCACAATGAGCAGTTCCTTACATGCAACTAATAGTAACTCAGTTATTTGCATCACATGTAAATAGTGAAAGTCTAACCAATTTTCATGTACACATGCACACTAACATGCCTGTACGTCACTGACAGAACAAGTGTGCGCACAAGCGAGTGCTAGTGATGTTAACTATGCATGTGCATATCTATGCGTCATTTAAGAGGACTCAATTTCACAAAGTTGAAAACAATTATGAATCCACAATGGTAAGGCGAAAGAATTTAAACTGAAATGTGAATGATAATTAGAAGATGTTTGAAAACACTATTTAGGTGCCTATATGTCATTACTAAGAAAATAAGTTCCTATGGTTAAAAACAAACAACTGCAAACAAAAACAAATCTAGTTTAGAAGACAAATAGGTATTTAAAAAACAAAAGCAAATACCATACCTAAGGAGAACAGGAGACATGCCAGGCTGATTGCAAAGAATATCAATAGGGAACTAAGAGGTAATTATGAATCAGAGTCAACAATCCATATGTACTAGACAGAGAATTCACCTAGGTCTGCAGGCAAGCTGCATCAGCTCTGCCAAAGACAACTCAAGGTCATTTTACATAGGAACTGTGTTAGCTGCTAACATAAACACAGAATCCTACAGGGAAGCACAGCTCAAGTGCCAGCAGCCTACTCAGGATCCCAGTTACCCCCTAGCTTTGCTCTGCTCCAGTCAATGTTTCAGCTGTGTCCAAGTTTGACACAACACTTCATAAAAGCCACAGATAAACGGAGAGCAGTAAAGCATCACAAATATTCAAACAGGCAGTTTCCTTTGTAAAGACAGACTAAGGGAACATTGCATGTTTAGTCTGGGAAGGAAAGGCAAAGGAGTACATAGGTGCTGCCCTTCCACATCTACAGATGACAATGCTGTATTACTTTTCACGTATGCCAAGGAGAGGGGCGTTATTTGGGTGAAGTCAACTTAGATTTCATATTAGGAGAAGATTGTGAGAGTACCAAGTTACTTAAGTATATGAAAACATATAGGCACAGAGGTTGTCAAACCCTTGTAAGTGGAAGCTTTAAAGGAAAAGTTTAACAAATTCTTTCAAGGGTAACAAAATGTACTTGATTTTGTTCTACCTTTGTGCTTTGCAGAAGAACTGTAATGCCTTTCACCTCCCTATTTCTGTAACTCTCTGAAACAAGAATTACAGAGTGGTTAATACAACCTGTCACATACAGTTCAAGTTTGTTTTCATCTCATAAACAAAATTAATTGTGCTGTGAAAGGAGAGCTGCCCAATGGACATATGGGTACACGGCCAATCCCAAGACTAAACTCTATTAGCAGTTTTTCCAGTCACTCATTGTTCAACTTCAGAGTTTTTAGTTTCACACATAGAAAATAAACAGTTACAAACTAAACAAGTGCTAAACACTAGGATGATTAAATGTTGTTTAAGATATGTGTCAAACTGCTTAAAGTACAGGAGTATTGAGGGTCTGTGTTTTAATTACATTGCTTTCACCTTAAATCCCCCTGGATGACAATTCCTCCAAACCTCAGTCACAGTGGTAAAAGACTGTCACATTAAATCTGTGAAGACTGGGTTATTATGAGAGCAAATTATGATGATATAATTCTGTTAGTTCAAGTCTAACGAGACATTACTGCACACACTAGGATGAATGTTAAATTATTTCTGTGCTGGTCTACATGCAGGTTAGTACATCAAAATGGCAAACTGAAGTTAATTCAGATCTGCAGAACTAGCGCTACAAATGTCAAGATGATGGCAAAATGATGCTGCTGCAAGTGAACTATGATTAAAAAATAGGACACTAAACACAAAAATGTGTTAGGGGAATGTAAAATTAAGCCCACAGAAAATAAAACCAAAGAAAATGTTACTTAAAGCAAAAAACATACTGGATATTACTGACGCTGCAAACTAATTCCTTGCCAAACTGGCCAGTGTTGATCAGGAGGGCACAAAGCCAGCATTAGACTGCCTTACAAGTAACTGCCTATAAATTCTTGCTAATAGCATCACTAGGATTTTTTTTTCCTCACTAAAGAGGTAATTTGCTCTGCAGAAATATGAATAATTTTTTAAAAAGGGCTCAAGATTTTTGTCCTATGACAGAATCTGGTTTGATCGGAAATGCCTTTCTAAATTTAATCATGTTGATGTTCTTCTCTCTCGTATTCTGGCAGGGTTAGAAGCACGCATCTAAAAACCAAATTACGTGTTAGGCCCAAAAGAAATTAGTTCAGTCTGAGGTAAGTTCAAACACATAGGATCCTCAGCATTATAAGATTAAGAATATTGCATGTTTAATATGCAGAGTGCTCATAATATTTTAACGTGATTAGAACAGTAACAACGAAGATCTGCTTAGAGAAATGTTTAATTAGTAAATCAAACATATCAGGGGGAAAAAAAAAGGCTAATTAAAAACCCAAAAAAAGTCTCTTATTTCTCCCTGCCCCCCCCCCCCCACATTTCAAGTCGTTCCTTCCTTCCTATATCTTTCTATCTACTGCTAAATACAAGAGGTGCACTTCATTTCCAGTTTGGCAACAGCAGGTATTCTGTGTCTTTTCAAAATAGTGGTATATCTATCTGTCTATCTGTTGTTCACCTAATCTGTAATGTTTTCCCTAAAGCAGAGGAGGCATTCTCTGTATCACTCAAAATGTCTGATACTCATTTCCTGATGAATTACACTGGTGAAGTGCTTTGGTTAAGTAACACACGTTGTCAAGTAGTTTAGGTAGTGCTTGACCTTTAAGTGGAAAGCATGAATAATTTTCTCCCATCTAGCAGAGAAGAAAATGAAAAAATTACTTTTCTTGCAAATTTATTAGTTTTTATTGGACAAGTTACCCATCTTATTCAGCAAAACAACAGAATGGTAAACGCTCACTAAAAAAAAAAAAAATAAAAAAAAATTAAAAGGTAACTTATCTCAGAGATAAGTACACAATGGCTGTGCATTTTTCAGGATTTTCAAAGCAGCTCCATGGCTAATAACAAAGTGAGAATACAGGAAAGTAGATCAAAATGATCAGTTCAGGACTCCAAGTCATTTCCATCAGAGACTGAAATTTGTAAGAGTCATTATCACTGCATAAATATCATTAATATTCATGTAGTTTTTCTAGAGACAAGACATAGATACCACTTGAAGGCATGCACTTTTTGCAAGACAAGCATCAGTACAGCCAGCTACTCACTAATTCATCTAGCTGCAGTGAACCTACGCCAGCTGAAGTTACTTGTGAATCTGAACTGAACATAGGAGGAGGTGCAACTAAGGAGTTTTAAAATGTAAAATGTCTGTTCTCTGAAGGATTATTTTGAATATTGTTTTAAAATGTTTAACTTCATCCATGAACCTCGAATTGAGGGCTGTCTGGGGTTTTTTTGAGCATGTTAATTGCTTATGCAGTATGTATGCAAATGCTTATGTGATAAGACCTGTGGATTGACAAACGCCAAAGCAGTTTTGTGCTGTGTGTAAAGAATTGCTTCCTCTAAAAACATTTCATGTGAATTTAAAAATATAATTTAGATCAGAACTGGGACAGCTTTATTATTAATATGGAAACCAGAAATTTTTGGCAGTCTTTTCTGTTTATAGATCCTCTTACACACAGCCTGAGTGCCTGCTTTCAGATGAGTAAAATTTGCCTTAGCCTATTTTTATGCAGTAAATCATGGATTATGCATGTTACATAAGTAAAACTGGTTGATATATTAACATTGGATGAGGTGAACTAAATTTAAAATTCTTTAAAATTAATCAATCCATGGAAAATAGAGCAACACATCCCATATGGAGGACAACAGCAGCACAAGGATTTGGAGACCTAAGTATTGGTTACAATCTCTGTAGACTTCAGATGGCTGAACTTCATTTATCTAATACTATTTTAGGTGCTTCATGGTATCTTACCTGGCCTATACTCGCTTCTGAAAGGCACAGGTCTTCCATACACCGTGGGTGAGAACCATCAGCCCAAGGCAGCAGTTCCAGTCACTGCTAAACAGTTCAAATGGCCTGTGTTTAAACACCTGATTTATTCCCCACCAATGCTGCACAAATAATGACTTTGTTTTTAATTATTATAATTTTTTAAAAAACCAGAAAAAGCATTTCAGATAAAAGTACTCTGCCACTTTGCAATCATTCCAGTGACTACCCGTATAGATTTTCTTAAAGGAGGTTCTTGACTAGACTCTAGATGCATCAAAGTCTACCAGTACAACTGGAAGAATTGCTCTTTAATCTAAAATATACAAATATGTTTGAAATTATTTTACGATGATGCATATTTCAAGTACAAAATACATCAAAACCCACAATAATTACTTTAGCTACCGTGTAAAACTGTGTCAGTATGACCTGGATAAAAGGTGCAAAATGCAATGCTCATTTGAAAAAAAAAAACAAACAACTCTTCTGGAACTAAAACCCAATATGTCTGACTATGTTATCAGTCTAATTTACAGAAATTCTAATGATAGAATTAACAGACACAGATATGAAGTAGTGGGAAATGGATTTTACAGAGGGAAACCACCCTTCCTCTATCTAGTAGATTCTTTGAAGGCATCACTGAGCATGCAGTCAAGAGAAATACAGTTTATACAACTGAAAAAAATTTCAGTACTGATCCTCATTAAAGAAACAAAGTTATAGTGGGATAAGAAGTCCACTTTCTCTCACACGCAAATTGTGAACAGACAAAAGGGAAAAAAATATCAAAAGCATTCAGCCTTCTCAAATGTGTATGTCAGCAGCAAGTTTCGTAAATGGTGACATTTGGTCAAATGGTAACATAAATGGTGACATTTGACAAATGGTGGTCAGAGCTGGTCAATATATACACCATATATACCCATTTAAATATACACCAATATGGTAAATTTATACCATTACATAGGATCTAGATAAAGAAGGCAACTTTCATGTTTTCTAATAGCGCTAAGGTATTCAGGGAAATAAAAGGGAAATAAAAATGAAAGTTGGCTGCAGAGGAATGCAGAAGAGTCTCAGAGTGTCAACTAGGCAATAAAAAAGACAGATGAAATTCAATATCGAGAATATGTGGAAAAAAGAAATCTCAACTTTATGTACTCAACATGGGCTCTGAACTAGTTATTACCACTCAGGAAAGAGATCTTAGAGTTATAAAAGGTCTATGAAAATATCAACTCCATCTTACAAGCTGTCAAAAAGCAAATCAAATGCTGGCCATTACTATGACAGAAATAGAGAGCACCATACGAAATACCATTATGGTATTATTTAAAGTCTTCAGATGTTCATACTTTGAATACTGTGGGCTGTTCTACTTCCCCTATGACTGGAAAGATACAGCAGGAAAAGTAAGGACAACAGAAATGATTGAAAACTAGGGAGAAATGGCTTCTACGTAAAGAATGACTAAAAAAGAGTCTTCAAGGTAAGGTGAGCGGAATGTGAACGAGCATGCAAGTTAGGTAAGGAGGAAGAGATTGCCCAGGGGATGCACACAACCAAGGAAGGAGCACAGAATTATATATCAAGGGACATATCACCTAAACCATGCCAGAGAAGGGCTGAGGCCCATATAGGCAGGTACAAGTCTGGGAAGAACTGAAGTTATCCAAAATCATCAGCTCAGTGTGCAAAGTGAACAAGAAGAGCCAGTCTAATGCTGGGCACCTCCACGTGTGCTGGGAGCAAATCTGATGGGTTCGCTTTACTGCTACAGAAGCCTGTGGTGCATCCATACCTGCAGGACTGTGTGCAGGAGGATGACACAGAGTTAGAGAAGAGCAACTGGAGACAAGGGGCTGGAGCTGCTGCCTTATGAGCAGACTCAACTTGCTGGGATGCTTCAGTTTGCAGAGAAGGCTCAGGGTACATAGGGCAGATAGGACTGAGACTTGAAAAGCATGAAGGGGTGAACAAGTGACATAAGGAAGTTATTTGCCAAGTCCTGCAACAGGAAAACTAGGGGTATATAATGCCCGATTGGTTTAGAAGTCAGTAAAAATGTATTTCTTCAGCCAGTGGGCTACCAGCTTCTGGATCCTGCTGCCCAAGGAGTTTATGGAGGCAGCTGCTTATCAGCTGGTACAAGTCTATAGTAAACAGGTACTAAAAGGAATAGGGCCAGAATGTAACCACTAGCATTTTTAATACAGTAATTGCATGTGCTGGGGGACAACGAGAAAATGGACCTCAGGAAGTGTCCAGGTTCATGTGCTGACCCTGACTAACATCTCCTGTTGCTATTTGCTGAAGAAATAATTCCAGCCCCAATGCATCACTGGTCTGATGCAGCAGGACATTTTGTATGAATTTAAGTTACCTGGAAAAGGAACGACTGTAGCTGAACATAACTGAGGTGTACTAAATCATGAGTCTTTAAAGATGAACAGGGAACAATTTTTCAGTATGTCTCTTAGCACCAGAGCTGGATACAAAAGAGACAAAAGAGGAAGGAAAATCAGCAGGTGGCTGGTTCAAAACAAGCAAAAAAGTAGTACCTCTTCAACCTAAATGTAGCTAAATTACAGGGCTCTGCAACTGGATGTTGTGGATGCCAAAGGCTCCTGTCACCCAGCTACCCTGAGAGCTCACCTTCACCCCAACCTGTTCCCTGGCACCAGCAGAAACTTGGTGCAGGCAGCAGGTCTCCTTCAGCACTCTCTTCAGATGTTCAATCATTTGCTAAAGGAAAAACACCTGCCTCTTCCCCCATTCAAGTTCTGAGCAACACTGCAGACGTCATACCAGCTCTTTTCACCCCCAACAGAAGCAGTCATTTCTTTATTCCTCTGTCCCAGTGCCTCTCAGGCAAAATGCTGCCAGTAAGATTTGATGGGAACAGTGCAACACAGGTTAAATCACTGGTATTATTCTCATTTTTTGCAGTTACAGCCACCTCTGACTTTAATAGTGCAGCATGATTTAGTACAGCAGTGTTTGCATGACAAAAAATTAAAGAGCTTCCACCTTTTTATCATATACCCTTCTTTCAAGGGTTTATAATTTAGCTAGGAAAATGCTCACAGCTGAAAATCAGTATTCAAAGTCTCATTGCAGAGGCAGCTTTTCATTTCAGTTGTGAGAGGGAAAACAGTACGTCATTTCTGTAACTATCAATAGAAGGCTTCTGTGGTGTTTTTAATTTCAGGATTTTTTTTCCTGGTGTGAAAGATTTTCCTGTTTCAAGTTAAGTAACTGGATGTTTAATAAGTGACAACCACTGATGACAGCATGAGCAAGAGGACATAACTGCCTGTTTAAAAAAAAAGATGTAAATTGTTTTACCTTTTCCACAGTTTTACAAGAAACATAAATATCCAACTCTGTAAAGCGTAACAATATAGTCATAGCTACATGATGCAGTGTGACTCTTTAATTGATTTTGAATAGGGGTTCATACACATTCAGGAGAAAAGATAGATACTAATACTAAAGAGATATGTAAGGCAGAGGTATCCTTAATTTATAATTTCCAAAATCTTGCAAGGAGTCAAAAAACTGCTCTTTGCTGTAGAGAATTCATGGACTGAAAGAGGATATCAGCCTTTGCTTCCCAATATGCAAGTTGCATTGGTTGTTACCACTGATATTACTTCAGAAATATTTACTAATTATGTAGTCATTATATCAAAATATCTTGTTTATTAATATAACAGTTCTCCTTTCTTCCTACTTGAAGCATACAGAGAAAGGGAGTTGCCTGAGGTCCCAAAATATGCATCACATATGTATTTTGTGCAATTTAATTCATGGCACGGGAGAATAACAGGTTAAGTGTGTTTCCAACATCCATCACCAGAGGCAGTGAAATAATAAAATATTTTACTTTATTTAAGATTGTGTGCCTTTTCCTTCTCTCAAGGGCTTCATTGGAAGCAGAGAGAATGGGAGAAAGTAGAAGGAAATATCCACCCATTAGGAGTAACTATCCCTACAGACTGATTAAAAAATCTACACTGAACAGTAAAACTGATAAATGTATGTGGCTGTATATATACATATACACAAATACAAATACATAAACATATGCAAGCATACACAACTATAGTATCATTTTTTAGTAGATATATGGACAAGGAATGTGGGAGGAAATGGCAAATGCCCAGAACTCACTGCAAGATAGAGTTTGACAGAAATAGGGTAATTGCTACACCCGATATTGGAATGGTCTTCTAGGCACCCTAGTTCAAATCTAGAAATAAGGGAAAGCTTAAGACCACAGAAGTCTTCTACGTGACTGCAGTTCACAAAATTACTTCAGTGATTATTCAACTAAGGGATAAACATGACTCCTTCCTGGTTCACAAACTCCATAAACTAGCTTGGATCTTCTTAATTCACTGCCATCAGCCCAGTCACAATTCAGTGATGGATGATGCAAATCATGAACCATTGTACCTGCTCCTTGTGGTGACAGTTCTTAATTTCTTTTCTAGGGAAACTGCTAATCTCTCGATCTTTAATTTGACTGAGTCTAATTCTTGCTCAGGAAATACCTCTTGACATAATCAACTTTATCAAGTATTGCACAATAGCTAAGCTCTTGCTACAGAAGAAAACATTGAGAAGGCGTGATGGCATTACTACAGAAATATTTCACCCGACTTCATTCCTACCCTGTTAAGCCTTAGAGCTCAATATAGTTCAAAAAATTGTACTGATATGCCCCTCCAGGGCATTACTACCAGATTACTACCCATGATTTGATGACAGGATATGTTGTAAACATACACAATTGCTTTAAAGATATTAATTGCAATACATGATGTTGTGCTAAGCTCTTGCCAGCAGTGATCTCAAAATTAAATCTCTTCAATGCTGTTTTCACATGCAGAAATATTCTCATGACAGCCTGAGACAACAGCTATGTACTCATCTTCCAAGTGAATCCCATGGTCTATTCCAGTTATCTTGGGCGGTTGCCTACATGGGGGGCTTTGTGCATGTGAATTTACTGCTCAGTAATTACTTCCGACTCTTCATGTGGACACTAGTGTTAGGAAGCTCTTCTACCTTAACTACGAAAATGGTGTTATCTTACAGAGGGGCACTTTTGGGGCTCAATTAACAGTCTCAGACGAGGCTTAAGCTATTAGCTCACTGTAAAAAACACATTAGTGTTTTATTTGTCTTTTTCCACTTATGGATATGTCCTTATAGATTATTTCTCTTTCTGTGTCCTTAAACTGCTTTTTCCTTCAGCCTCACCTCTGCTGTTAAAAAATAAATAACTTGCCATTGTAAGGTAAAGATTTAAAAGCTCCACAAAAAATAATCCTAAATTTCAAGTCCAAGAGAAGCTGAGGTTGTCATGCATTAAGCCTGGTTTTGCTTGCCTGATTCATTCTACAAATAATCTATCCAAACAATTTCTTTTCATAACAAAATTCTTAGAAAACAGCTGTAAACTTTCAGTGTCTTAAAGTCATCTTTTAAAAATTATTCCCTCAAAAAGTGAAACATTGCCAAAAATACATCCCTTTATGTAAAAATAGCAGTCAGTTAATTTAAATGCAATATGAAAACTTCCATGAAAGAGATGCATCCCTGAGACAAACAGGACATGAGATTCTGGAACTCAGACAAAAATATTTTCGGGGCAATTTTTAACAAATATGCTTCTATTTGAGCAAGGTTTTTTATTACCTGAGAGTTTCCTCCAACCTCCAGAGAGAATAAAAAATTCTACATTTTTTATTACATATGGAAATAACATAAATCTAAAATAAAAAACCAATAAAATTAAAGTGTGCCCTGAATGACAATATGAATACATGTAACATGCAAAACGCCATCAAGCCTTCTATCAAATATAAACTGTCTCTGAGAGGATGTGAAAGGTAGTGAAAAAAGGGAGACCCCCCCCCTTCACTCCTCTTCCTCCCACATACACTCATACTCATACACACATACAGACTGTAACACTAGTTTACAGATGTGCAGGGAGACCCAGGAAAGTCCACATTAATGGAACTTAAAAATGCACGTAAAAAGGCAACAGAGAAAAACAAAACCATTAAAACTATCTCCAGGGGTTGAGAGAATAATTATAATAATGTGACACTATGCTCAGTTATGCTGTCAGGAACGCTCCTGGCTTACTTGTAATAAAGTCTCTAGCAGACTTTGGAGGCTTTCTGAAAGCAGGATGCAAACTGAAAGCTGCATAGTGGGTGCTGGCACTGGATCTTGGGTGGAGCATCCCCCAGGGGGCTCCCCAGGGCCCAGACCTCTTCTTACATGCACTTCTGTAACTCGTACACAGTAAAACCAAGGCATTACTATGTGTAAACTAAACTGCCTTTGACCCAAGAACATGGGCGCTGGTTGACCCCTGTAGACCGTGGGCTATAAACCCCTTGGGAGTGGTACCCCTCATCATCATACCTGTTCAGCCTGGGCAAAACCAGTTTTAAGAGTAATAAAGAAGCACCAGCAACCATATTTAAAAAGCGGAACACACAGAGCAAATTGAGGTCTGACATGGGATTAGAGAGCAAGGTGACAGCGTGGCAGCACACATACCAAACCCACCTGGAGCAAGAAAGAAGAAACCATTAACAGTGACATCACGCTCCTTGCAGCAAATGACTGTGAGGGATGTAATAACTCCTTGAATTCCCCCGGCCCAGGCTAAAATCTTCCATCTTAAGATGCAGAGGAGGTAGCAGAAAGGTGAACTAACACCAGAGAAAAGGGTGGATACTAAGAAGCTGGTGTATACTTACTAACTGTAAATAATATGATCACTAAGTGTCAATAGCACTGTAACTGGATGGTGAATTCTTTGATTAGACTGGCAAAATTTTAATTAGAGTAACAAAACATCCTAGGTTTGCCTAGGATGCAAAGCAGCTTTCTTACTTCCCCCCCCAGCAATGTTTTGAGCATACCAAGCAGGTGAGGACTCAGTCTGCACTTTAGGTGCAACAAAGTTGTAATGGACTTATGACAGACCAAAATAGTCAGAAGTTCTACAGATAAATCTGAAACAAGATATTTTAAGAATAATGCATAAAAAAACCCAAACAAACCAACCCACAACACGGCCAACCAACCAAAAAAAAAAGGCTTCAAAAGTCAGACTGATTTAGGTCAATGTTTTGTCACAAAAACTGGACTGGCTCCTCTAAGGAATGGGAACCTGAATTTTATTGTATGGCTAGGCACACAGATGACTGCAAGTAAATCTACATTACCATTAATTATCATTAATTACGTTGACAGGACCAGTGCCACAGAAAACCAGTGGCTTCCTTAATTCCTAGAAAAGCGCTCCAACAATTTTGCTGGCATTCTGAAAAAATGCTAAAAGGGTAAAAGAAGTTACCTCTAGAAAACTGTAAGTTAAAGCAGCAGAGACTAGGGATTTAACTGGAGAGAAAGATGATGGGGCATTAATACCTCCTGGCTCTCTGCCCATGAATGAGAGAGTCTTATCAGAGACACAACAAAACTTAAATCAGTAACTTCTGGTCAAGAATATGCAAGATCATTCTTAAAAGCAAAGTAAGCAAACACAAAGCAACAGCAAAAGAAACAAGACTCTGAAAAAGATAATGTTCACTTGGTCCCTCCTAATTATGAGAAAAACAAAGACAGGACTCATTGTCATTATCAAACCAAACGTAAACTGGGAACTAAAAGCGACTTTTTTTTTTTTCAAACCACCAGGAGCCATGCATTTTAAAAGTCCTCTCTTTTCAGTCACGTAACTGGAAGGTTATTTGCATTTGTTATAAAGTACTTGCTGTGCATTACAGTAATCGGGCAGAGATTTATTCAGGGAAGAGGAAGCATGCTGGAGCTTGCACTATCAAATGATGAACCTCCCTAATGTGCTCTGGCTCAGGTGTCCCAGACAGGTCAGAGTTGCACTTTGCCATGTAATGAAGCAACTTAGAACTACTTATTCAAAGCCTTGAACTTAATTAGTTGTGGAGAGAGACAACTAACTTGCAGTGAATAAGTTGCAACTTTGCTTCTTTCCATTCATGAACCTCCTATGATTAGCATAAATTATTCTTATAATTATTCACATTTAATTCACCATATTATTAAAATAATATTTAGTTTGCAGTTCATTCACCAGAGGCATGAGTGTTATAAATGGTTTTATTAATTCTGAATATATGAGTAGATCACATGGTTCAAGGTGTATGGCTCAGAATCTGAGTGCCCGGGCAATTACTTGCAGCACTGAGTTTTACATTAATTTTCCTGCTCTTTACTCTGCACACTAACTAAATGTTGGATAAACTGATTGTCGTTGGCCCACTTATTCACCATATTTGGAAAAGAAACATAACTGAGGCAAAAGTAACACATGGAAGGATTTGTAAGGGGAAGGGAAATACAGGCAAAAAGTTATGAATGGAAAACACTAAGATTTTTCACAAGTTCAAATACTGATATTTTGGACTAAACTGTTTTGGGAAATTAGCTCCCAGTTGATAACATACCTGTTGATAAGAACAGAACTCACAAGGGATGCTTCATCTCAAAAGCGTACTTGTAAAGATGCTGAAAACCTGAATACGCAATTAATAACCCTAAACCAAGAGCTTGCTACCTTGCTTCTCATGCTGTCCTTAAACCCTGTCAAGGCCTCTCTTCTAAATTTTTCCTCTTTTCTCTAAAGGATCTATTACAGAAGACCAACTGCAGCTACGATTCTCCCTCCATGCCTGCTACCCCACCTCAGCTCCAGCAGTGGATGAATGCTAATAAAAAGGACATTTTGGATTGTGGAATAAACTCTTCACTCAAAGATGAAGAGAGACTTTTTATCATGGCCTGTAGTGACAGGACAAGGGGCAATATTTTTAAACTGAAATAGGGTGGTAGGTTTAAATTGGACAAGAGGAATAAATATTTCACAATGAGAGTGGTGAGACACTGAATGAGTGGAGAAAGCTGTGGACGCCCCTCCCTGGAAGTGTTCCAGGCTGAGTTGGATGGGGCTTTTAGCAACTTGGTCTAATGGAAGGTGTTCCTGCCCATGTCAGGGGTTTGTAACTATATGATCTTTAAGGTCCCTTCCAACCCAAACCATCCTGTGATTCTGTGACTCTCTGTAAAGAAAATACAGAGATGAGAGGGAAAGATGAGTAGAAGTATGAAACAAATTGTATACTAACAGGGGATGGGGGGAAAACAGACTGAGAGTCTTAATAATAAAAGATGTTCGAAAGCAACTAAGCATGGCTCCCATGGCAGAGAGGAGAGAGGCATGTCCTGCCCACCACACCTCAGCTCTGGCCTCCCAGGTTCCCAGGGAAGCCGGTGGCCCGCACTGCTCTTCCGCAGCAGCTGTCTTCAGGAAAACCTGCACGCACAGGGCGCTCACACAAACTGCACTTGGCCACCGGGACTGTGGGGCCTGACAAACACCTCCTAAACAGCAAGAGTGCTTTAAGCTCAGCCACACATGTTGAGAAAAATCAATGAAAAGCACAGAGAAGTGAGCAGGGTTTATCAGCTGGAACAGTGAAAATGGGGAATTATTGACCAGCAGATCTACAACAAGAGAAATTTTCTGCTTGTTTTCTTTGTGATATTTTTACCTCAGAAAGCAAAGCAAAGATGTCATTAAGGCACGAGACAGTACCTCTAGCTTAGAGGGTCCTTGATAACCAGGAGGCTGAAGAGCACTCCAAACCAGCCTCAGTGCAGTCCCCAGCCTGATACACTGCAGGACACCCCCATTTGAGCACAGGTAGGGCACATCTCAGGGGTCTTCCCATATCACAATGGTGCCTACTACCCATAAGAATTGCTTCCAAATGAAAGATTTTTCCACATATAATTGCAAACAGACAGCACTGTGCTACAAAAAGCTTCTGGTCTGGCTCAGGAAGTGGTGTCTGCAGCCTTTGGTAATTCTTTCCAATTTTTATGCTATATATTCACACATTGTATATACCATTTGTAATGTTTTTCTAGCTCAGAACTAAGTAATGGAAACACCGTAAGATGTCTTCGAATAGATTTCCCTTAGCTGGAAATTGAAACATTTTTTACAAAAGCATGAACACACTCGGGCATATTCTCTTTTAAAAATCAAGACTGGAGGCAGAGCACGCATGCGATTATGTAACGAGAAGAGGCATAAATGCCTTCCTGTTTTTAAATGGAAACCACACCTTTGCACCCCTAAGTACAGAATAGGTCAGAGGAAAGAAAAGCTGCTTCTGTTATGAGGGGCTCAATCTAGGAGACAAGCCTTTTTGCTTGAGGGGACAGGCATGCAGACAGGTGTCCCATCCTTGCCCTGCTTCTGTGGTCTTGGGAGCATCTGTCCCTAAAATCGCTGCAGCATCTCTTGCCATCAATAACTTACCATTACTTTAATAATCTGTTATGACCAGCCCACCCCAAAATTCAGCACTTAGCTGAAGCTTTAACACCAGCACTCTATGAAAATACCCCATAATTTTAGTGCAATTTCTGTTATCACAGTTAGCACTTGTCAAAGTTCTTATTTAGAGAAGAGATTCAGAGCAGCCCTGAGAAGAAGGACTTGGGGGGGTTGCTTGATGAGAAACTGAACATGAGTCGGCTTCAGTGTGCACTCACAGCCCAGAAAGCCAACCGTATCCTGGGCTGCATCAAAAGGAGGGTGACCAGCAGGTCAAAGGAGGTGATCCTGTCCCTCTACTCTGCTTTCGTGAGACCTCACTTGGAGTACTGTGCACAGTTCTGGTGTCCTCAACATAAAAAGGACATGGAAGTGTTGGAACAAGTGCAGAGGAGGGCCACGAGGATGGTCAGCGGACTGGAACACCTCCCGTATGAAGACAGGCTGAGAAAGTTGGGGCTGTTCAGCCTGGAGAAGAGAAGGCTGCGTGGTGACCTCATAGCAGCCTTCCAGCATCTGAAGGAGGCTTATAAGGATGCTGGGGATGGACTCTTCATTAGGGACTGTAGTGAAAGGACAAGGGGTAATGGGTTCAAACTTAAAAGAGGGGAAGTTCAGGTTAGACATAAGAAGAAGTTCTTTACTGTGAGGGTGGTGAGGCATTAGAATGGGTAGTCCAGGGAAGTTGCAAATGCTCCATCCCTGGCAGTGTTCAAGGCCAGGTTGGACAGAGCCTTGGGTAGCATGGTTTAGTGAGAGATGTTCCTGCCCATGGCAGGGGGGTTGGAACTAGATGATCTTAAGGTCCTTTCCAACCCTAACTATTCTATGATTCTATTTCTGTAAGCATAAGCCAAACTCTTTTCCAAACAACTAGCTGCATATATTCAGTAACATCTATTTATGCTCAAATGTATCATGAAAATACTGTTTCTGCTAATATAATAATGCAGGATGGCTATTCAGCTGCCTGTGCAAAATGAGCTGATGGTTGTGATTTAATTTACAGTGGACAAGAGACCATACTGGAAGGAATACTAATTGTTCCTTTTCATTAGTGTACACTAAATAGAAATGAAAAGTAATGTGCCCTAAAGCTTCCTGGTTCAAGGAAAAAATCCAGAAAAAGCCTACTTCGAAAAAAATAAAAAAGGGAGCAGGAAGAGAAAGACAACTGTCAACTGTACATGAATAGTACACAGACATGTCTACAGTGATCTGAATAATTCAGCACACAGTTAAAGTATGTTTCACATCTGCCACCGTAAGAGATAAAGCTATCTAGTTTAAAAAGTATAATGATTGCAGGAGAACACTTCTGATTCACATTCAGGTCAAGGTGGAATGCCAGCCCCATGGTCTCCACAAATGAACATCTGAACACTCTGGCTGAAAGAGCTCCAGCTGCAAAGTTTTAATTAAAACAGACAGCAAACTTCTGAAGTACTCCCTGTTAGCAATAAACCTCCGCAATGCCAAGCAATTGGCCAAGACCCTTGCAACCCTGGGACATCTTCACCACCTGAGATGCACAGATGGCCACTTTGGTTGTCCCTCCAGTTCTGTGCCAGCAAGAACAGCCCTGCTCTCACCCAACCTCGGTGCACCCCATCCTACCTCATTGCCAGGTCTCCTTCTGCACCTGAGTTTGAGATACTGGTCTAAAAAGCAAGCCTTCCAGAGCCCCAGGCTTTCTATATCCAAAGTTGCAGCAACACACCATCTGAGACTACAACTGGTTCCAAATTGCATGGATTTTCCAAGAAATGCTCTTTCCAGTGTGAAGAATGACCAGCACATGAATACCAACTGGCTCTGGTGGATCTGTATGTCTTTCAAATTGCCACCAAGATGCAACAAGTGAGGAAATACAGTAAGATGAAAATTACATCCTATCCTTTGAATGCGATGTGACAGCCACATCTTTCCTATACCATTAGACCTTACATACTTCACATGATGTAAACCAGGTCCATGTCTTTTGGGGAAGCCAAGAAGGGAACACGGGGAGGTGTAGCTGCCACTGCAAGGCAGCACTTTGCTCTGAGGCACAGAGAAGCCTCCCATCGTTTCTGTTGCTGAGCAGTGCCAGCCAGCCCATGAAACTGGCAGGGACCCATCTGCCACGGGCCAGGCGCTGCCTCCCTGCCAGACACCCATGAGCCAGCTTGGGAGAAATGGCTTGGAGCCTTTCTCTGGACAAGCATCAGAAGTGCTTCCTGGAACCTCTGAACCATTTCTTGTACAGTATGGTTATACTGCTACCTCAGTTATTTTATATTAGGAGACCTATGGCAAACAACGTATGTTTAATTAATTTTTTTTCTCATTAAAATGCAGCAAAAAAAAAAAAGTGGTACATTTTCGTGCAATAGGAAAGTGCTGCTGCTAGCTGGTTTTTCAATGCAAATTCTCTAAAGCCTTAATGGAGGTTTTGGAAAAAGCAACTCAGATTTCCTCTAAATAAACCACCGCAAAATCTGCAGCATTGTTTGCATTTTAAAAAGTTACTTATACTGGGAAAAATAACACAGTAGGTACTACAAAAAGAAAATGGCTTTTAATCAGAATAGGGAAGTCAGTGTGGTTTTCATCAGTGAACAACCAAATCCTTTCTTTTGTACTCTGGAGTATTAACAGGTGGCCATAGCCCCTAGCTGCATGAAACTACCATATGCTACAGAGATCAAAATTAATAAACTAACAATACAATGTGCCAATTTATTGTGCTTGTATTTAGTTTCATTTTTCTCCTTGGTGTTTTTATTACTAAAATGTTATATTTGGTGACTTTAAGCTTTAATGTCTGTAACTTCATCATTAGCATTTTTGAATTGCTTGTTTTAGTATCATACCAAGTAACAACATGTGCAAAATACATTTCTGACACCACATTTCAAAACATCACTTCATTTGTACTCCTCTATGACTCTGTATGCTAAAAAGTTAGCAGTTCCATGCACTTTAAAATAACAATGGAAAAATTAACAAATTTCCACTGATACATGATTATATGCACAATAGAACATGTTCTGAGTCTCATGTAACTGTATGAATTCAGTTCTTGTTAAACACTTGTCAGCCAGAACAAAGGATCACATACAACCTTCTGGTCCCTTCTATACTTGGCACCTTCAATGATTCTTTACAAAAAAATCTGTTTGTTTTCTTCCATAAAAAGTGCTAATAATTGTCAATGAAAAAGAAACCTACTGATGCAAATACTAGATGCATATGGAAACCACAAAGCATGTCTGCATGCAGAGGAAATGAGCAGAGGTAGGTGCCTTCAAATATAAACAGGCGATGCTTGTCCAACTTCAGTGAGCCTCAGTTTTGGCTCCTAAACTGAAGATTCTGCCAAAAAACTACTAAAAACACTATGTCCAAAACCAGGAGGAAAGCATTGTCCATATTGTAAACTACTTGCATGACAATTATGGCTTTGAATTAGTAACCTTTTATTCATGTGAGTAATCAGTACTCCAGTGAATAGTTTCACTGACTTCTCAGTCACTGCTGGTATAAAGATGCACTGTAGAAGGATTTCATCCTACTGTGCTCTAAAGGTGTCAGCGGTGTGATTGCCAAGACTCGCAGAGTCTGTTGATGTTGAGGTAAGACCAGTTCTAACCTTTTGCCAAATTACGTCTCAACCCCCCTATTAGAACATTTCCCAACAACAGCCCGGCTCTTCTCTTCCCAGTCATTTCTGGGAGGGTAAGTGCTTTGCAGTCTTCCCTCCTTTCATCTGCTAGTGGGCTATGCTGCTTTTAGCAAGAAGTTCTGACAACACTGTGCACATCCTTTTGCCCGTCATCTTGCAATTTTATTATCTCACCCTCATGGCTGGTGCACCATGATGCTGGGAAAAACGTCCTATTCTGGGCTACAGACAAGTTACACACAACTACATGGTAGTGGCAGGGAGAGTAAAGGTTATCATCCAGGTCCAGGGTCATTCTCTCAAGTGTACAGCACTAAAACTATGGCAGAAAATAGCAGAATTCACTGTTTTTTGTGTTTGTTTATTTTTTTTATACCTTACTCCTACAACCTCCCAACCACTGAGAAAAACAGACAGCTCCTTCCCCAAAACCTATCTCAGTTTTTCTGTCCATTCTCAAAGGCTAGGAGAGGAGAAGCAGAGGCAGCAGTATTGTCAAAGTACTAGCTCAGACCCACTGAAATCAATGAAAAGATTTCCAGTGATTTCAATAGACTTGGATCACAGCCCTCAGCAAACATGACCTGTTCTCCAGCATACACCATCCTACGGAAAAAAGGATGACAGATAGAAAGAGCCTTCTGCTTCCCACTCAGGTACGATTAGTGGCAGCTGAATCAAAACTGCTCAGTCACAGGGACCCTGGGACATGCTGGCAACGTCAAAGACAAAACAGAAAACAAAGCAAAAAAGTCTACATACTAATCTGGTTTGTCAGTATGCATGGACTTCACTGAATTTTGTGATTCATGCCTCCAAGCACAGGAGCTGGAGTTTTTTACGTGAAAGAGACTGTTTTGATGTTTTCTAAATAAAGCATCTTCATGTTTAATTTCTAAATGACACTTCACAGCTAGATGAATTATATCACTGGCAAGCTTTTCCATAAGGAGCTTTTCAAAGGATGCCAATTCCTGATTTTTGCAGGAAAAGAAAAAAGTCAGATCTGAAAAACTGATTTTTTTTTTTGTTTTCATTGCTGTTGTTGTTGTGTGATACAGCCAGTATATAAATTTGAGTAAATTATTCATACACCTCTCATATCAGACATTTGGTTAAAATGATAGCAAGACATCTCTTCACCTGTGACCCACAGAAACTTTTTGATATACCACTAAAATAAGAGCCTAACCCCCTAATCATTACTCAGGGAAAAGGTTATGGAAATCAAACACAAGTTTTAGCCCACAGAAGGCATCGAAAGGAGGATATAAACTATACATGGCTTTTCCTCAGTCAAGCCATTCTTTTAATTTTCATCACTCATTTTCATTTTGCCTTATTCTTAGTTTCACGATAAGTCAGCTTTATTACCATTGATACACACCATAATGCTCTTATGAATTTATAAGATCACAATATAATTCTGCTAATCTGAACATCTCTTATTTAGAATAAAGTTAATGCTCAGCCTGTAAAATAAGACAAGCACTAATGATTCATACAGTCCTAATAGCCAAAAGACAATAAAGAAACCCAGACCAAAATAACATGTTGTAGAGAAAGCATCTTCCATTATCTCAGCCTCACAGATCTATTTCAATTAATATTTAAGGAGATCTGAGATGTCATAAAATAAATGTAAGTATTAAGTTTCCAAGAAACATAAACTGAACTATAATTCCATTGCACATGAACATATTCCATCTTCTCAAAGAGCTGAACTGTGCTTTCCAGTGTTGGCAGAAGGCCCTCTTATAATAACATTACACGTATACTGTAGCTCCCTTGATGTCTTTCATATTTTTTCATAAACAAAATTACAGTGACAGTGCAGTTCGTTACAGGAGGTTTCATTAAAGAACTGGTTTATTTTAAGAGAACACCAGCAGAGAACTGTCTTTGGGGATGGAATAGACTAAAAAGCCTGATTATGCCTCCCTGAAAATCAGGCAGAAATTATGCAGGATTTTGACACTGTAAAACAGGAAAATCCTCTTAACAGACACAGAGGAAACAAACTGTTCTACTGTGGCAGCACATTAATAAGCAGGTGCAGCCCTGTCAAATTGCTGCAAAGAGACAAGTTTGGCCCTCATTAGAGGTGGCTTCCTGCTCCTTCCTCAGGGCAAGCAGTGCTTCCTAGCCCCTGGTGCTGGAGGGGGGACCCCAAGGGCAAGCTGTTTGGAGGTGCACTGGCTGGGAAGCAGGCACTTCTCCCTTGCTACAGCCAGGTACCACAGCAGGTGAAGCCCCATCACTCCCCCCAACATCTTCTTTTGCCATCAGGGCTGCACATAGCTCTACAGACAGCAGTAAAGTGGGGTCTCTCAGCAGTTTCTTTTATTTATTTTTTCTTTTTCTGGTACCAATAAGACCAGCTCCTACAAAAACACTGCATTCTGACGGGCAATTTTTTTTTTCCTTTTTTTTTTGAGTCTGCTGCTTCTCTTTCACCAAAAATAATCTCCAGTGTGGGATTAATCAACTAAAAGGTCACCTCACCGCTCAGAGTTTTCAGAAACTTAATCCAAATAAATGCGATACGGTTGTTTTTTAAACTGTGCCTCTCAATCTAATCAGATATGCTGTCTCCTATTGTTACTGCAATTTACCTTCTTAGTATATGTTGCTAAGACAAGACACAACACCATCTATGGCTTCAGGGAATAGGTTGATGGAAGCGTAATTTCTCATTTTATTTTTTTGTTCACACTGTTTTCATTCTGCTGTCCAGCAGGACAGCTTCAAGGTATCTGTGATAAAGATATGTAGTCAAGAGCATTACTGGCTCAAAACTACTGTCCTTTGCCCCAGAAAAATTAGTTCCAGGATTCAAAAACCCTATTTTTTATCTTGTCCTAGAAGGCAAACATAACTGCTCTTTTCTACCTAGGCTCCCACAAAGTACTCAGTCACACACAAAAAAAGCATCTTCCAGCTATCGTTTCCCCTTTAGGCAGGGGCAGTGGTTGAATAGAGCCACCTATCTTCTCATACTTCTAACTCCAGACTCTATGGGTTATGTCTGTGACCCAGCTGGCAGCACAAGGGATCAAGCTATTACCTCTGAGGTATCACCACAATACCTTTTAAATGTAAGGTCCTTCCAGGCTGTTATGTTTCCCTTTAACAACTTCAGTGAAAGAGAATAGAGAAGGGCTGTAGGATGGATTTCCATCATTCCATGTGGTTGTCAGATTGTTTTCCTGTAATGACACTATGAATACATAACTCACTGTGGTTTCTGAAACATGTTTAATGCATGGTATTTTAGAAGCTATGGAAAACACAATATTAAAATTCAAACATGACAAATAATAGCATTGTGGCTCATTACATTCTCTATTGCAGTCATCTGAACTGTGAATAACGTACTGTCATCCTGTCATGCAATTCTATAAGAGCTGTGATGATGTTTTACATGATGTCATTCATTTCACAGATACAAGCAGGCTAAAGTCTTCAAGTTCTGAAGTAGGTAGTGTTTGCTACCAGTTACCCCAGAATGAGGTGCACTCAAAACTAGATCTGCAGAATCAAAAAACGCCAAAAAAAATCAAGTCAAAGCTGGACAACAACAGAACCAAAGCCTTATGTATACACTGTGATTTCTATTTTCAGTAACAGTAGTACATCTTACACATTTACTCAAAATATTTGTATTTTCACACTGTCTTTAAGAAAAATTTGATTTTTTTTCTCTTGACTCCGGACAAGTCTGGTTGCAAGCATTTCTAACATCACTCTGAAAACACTGATATCATCAAAGCCCTACCAAGAACCTCATCAGACGACCTCAGAACTTCTATGCATTGCTTTTTCCCTGCTGCCACCTATGCTTACCCTTTGATTAAGAAAAGTTCACATATTGCTAGGGGTTTACCACAGATAGAAGCTTTCCTTAAAAATGTTTGTTGAACACACCTGTTCGGTATTATAATGATCCAGCATAATCTGTCAGAAAAATACCACTGCACATTCAAAAACACCTGGAAATGCCATGAGTTTCCAATGCCTCTGTAAATCATATAAATTTACATCTCTACTTAGTAAACATTTTCTGATTTAAAAACCGTAAATTGCTTCTGACTACTCCTATAAAAGAAATAAAATTACATTTTTTTACACATGCTGGTGTTGAGACAGACCTTCCCATTAAATTAAAATACTATAATAAAAATTCCCAGGCTTGCCATGATGACTCTCAGAAAACAAGCTGGCACTTCAGTATCTGCACAATTGCTAGCATTTATTCTGCATCATTGTTTAGTTTTATGGAAGCAAAATGAACCTAGAATCCTAATGGAATTGCCTGAAGTCTTCTCCAGTCCTAATAAAAGCCACTAAATCACTGCAATCAACTTGGAATATCCAGCTGACAAAGCTGGAGTGAGCTGCATGTCTGTGCTGCCAACACCCTCCCACTCTCCGGGAATCTCAGAAAGGGATGCCGTAGAAACAGAATAAACTCATAGTGGTAAACCTCAAGTATAATATCCCGAGTTTTGTGGCACCCTGAGATTTAGCAAGACAGAAGGCTGCTGGGTCAGAAACTGCATCTACAGTTAGAGGATGTTTTACAAAAACAAACAAAACCCCTCCTTCAGAACCATCTTTGAAAACAGCTAAAATTTAATTCCAGTTTAATTTTAACAGCTTTTTAAGTTACTCTATCCCTGAAACAAAAAAATGTTTCAGGTCTGAGGGCAAACACATGACACCAGTATATTTCCCTGACTCATCACTTTGCTTTTCTCCATAGGATTTAGATTGACATATATTGGCCTAACTTGTGACACAATGGCCCAGACCTTCAAACGTCAGCTGCATCTTCCCTGCTTTGTTAAAGCTTCCCCTGGTACAGCAGCTTCAAATGCAGAGTTTTAAAGCAAAATGGTTCAGTTTAGCCACTAATGCAGAGCGGATGCGAAAGAAATACATTATTTCCCACCTTCTTTTCATGACACAAAAATAGGACTTCAGTCTTAAAAAATAAAATAAAACAAAACAAAACAAAAACAAAACAAAGGTCTAAGCATGCATTAGGGTGTTGATGCTGTGTTAGTCAACTGATTCAGGCAAAAGAAGTACTGGCATGGACATTAAAGATGCATTTATTTACAGTCACTGTATTTATAACATATTTCTTAATAAAAGTGAAATTAAATTAAATCATCCTGTGTTTACATGTGTAGAAATTATACCCCTATACACAGAACATAGTTGTATGTCTTTATTCAAGTACCTTTTCTTCCATTTTTCCCCACACAAATTTCCTGTATTCAAAATGCAAAGCCTGTAAAACTCCAGGCTATCTTAATTACAAGAATGTACACATCCCTTCAAAGATCACATATGGCTATTTCAACATCAGTTTTGGGGAAAACCACAAACACAGAGGTTTGGTGTTTGGTGTGTTTGTTATTGGGGTTTTTTTGGCCATAAAATACAAACAGTCCCCAAGTGTAGCAGAGGTTTGGAATAGATTAATTATATTTTTCAAGGCTTAACTTTTGGAAAGAGGTTGTAGAGATCATTAGATTACTTATTAAAATACATGGACAGGCATAGAAGACATCCATATAATGTGCCTTTTCTCAGCACAGGTCAAAAGGTTTTACTAGTGCTAAAATCAGTAGTTCGTTTTCCTAAAGTTCAGGGACATGTAACCCCAGATTTCATTTGGGTGATGTGAAAGGAGCAAAAGGAAATTCAGAAGGTTATACAGAAACCCAGCTCTTCTTTTTCTCAGCCACGAGCAAACTAGTGGCAAACACATTTTCTGGCTTTGTTTTCTCTCTGGAGAAGACAAAAGGGATAATTCTATAACCTGACCAGGTTTCTTTCGATTCTGTATTCATCTGAAACAAAAAGGTCTTTAAATGTTAAGGTAAACAAAACAATGTATTAATAGTTTGCACTGTTTTACAGCTTCTTATAGATGGAGAGCTTTTTTCACCCCTACTTTGCACACAGACTGGTCACAAGCTTACAGTTCCAAGAGCTTCAGAAAATAACAGGTTCATGATATAAAAGTTGCCTCAAAATACCACAACTTTCTCCAAAACCAGCAACCAGTTCAATCTTGTGGCTGTTGCTGGAATCCAAAGGCTTACTACTACAGCATTTTGCTCACTTCGTGGGCGCCCATTGTGCCTGCTCTCAAAGGCTGAGATGTTGTGCTAAAAATCTTACAGCACTTCAAATTACAGGTGCCTTGATGAGGCTTTCCCAACCTCTGAGCAAAAGATGGAGATTCCTAATTCAACAGCTTCAGACCTCACTAATTCTACAATTAGAAATATCCCACAACAGGCTGACCTCATTAATACAACTGATTTAATCAATTTGTCACAAACCAGGGAATGCAGCTACAAGAAGTGTTTTGTCGTTCAATTTAAATTAATTAATTGCTTGCAGATGCAGCTAATGCTTTGCAGGCAGTTGTCTTGGTGCTCTTAAAATTTTAGAGTTCAAGTTATGCTCATGTTTATGCTGGACTTAAATTTTTGTCAGCTTAAAGATTCATCTCATGTTTGTATAAAAGAAGAGAGGAAGCTGCTACCGTTTCTTGAAATAAATCTATAAACTACAGAGATGATTAAAAGAAAAAAAAAACAACAAAAAACAAAACAACACACATTCATGCAAAGTGGGAGTACCCTGCCTAGACTTGCAGCTTGTCATCTGTAAAACTGTATTAAGAACCAGCAGACTAAGCTCTCCTCCCAGTTAAGGGAAGGCATTAATTGAACTTCAGGAAGCTTATGCTGAAGTTAACAAATGCAATCAAGACCAGGGCCCAAACAACTTCAGTCAGATGCAAAACCTTTCAATAGTGACTTTCTTGGCTGTCCAAAATTATGTTCACCTGGTTTCACAAAAGGCTGCCATTCTGTACATCCGCACAGCTCAGCATTTTAAGCTGACACCTCAATACTCTGAAAATCATCATGCTGGGTACTACGTTGCCTTCAGCCCTGCCTGCCACTGACCACGTCTGTGGCAGGTGCTGGGGAGAGCCATGGATTAGCTGGGTCTGCGCAGGACCTCAAGGAGAATGGACTGACCCTGCAGTCCCTGAGCCACATTTCCTGGGTACTCTGGGAGGATGTGCTGGTTTTGCTGGGCTAGAGCTTATTTTCTTCACAGTAGCTGGTATGAGGCCATGTTCTGGATTTGTGATTCAAACAGCATTGGTAACACAGTGATGTTTTTGTTATTGCTGAGCAATGCTTACAACAGAGCCAAAGCGTCTTCTGCTGCTCATCCCACCCCATCAGCAAGTAGGCTAGGGGTGCACAAGATGTTGGGAGGGCATCCAGATGGGACAGCTGACCCCAACTGAGCAAGCATTATCACAGACCATATGGCATCATGCTCAGTAGACACAGCTGGGGGAGAGCAGGAAAAGGTGGGACATTCACTGATGACATTTGTCTTCCTAAGTCACCATTTAAGTATGGTGGAGCCCCGCTTTCTTGATGGAGACGGCTGAACATCTGCCTGACCGTGGGAAGCAGAGAATGAATTCCCTGATTTGCATTGCTTGCATGTACAGCTTTTCCTTTACTCATTAAACTGTCTTTATCTTAACCAAAGAGTTTTTGCACTTTTTCTGATTCTCTCCCCATCCCACCATGGCAGGCA
The DNA here is from genome assembly GCA_009867235.2 of Psittacus erithacus. NCBI lineage: Eukaryota > Metazoa > Chordata > Aves > Psittaciformes > Psittacidae > Psittacus > Psittacus erithacus. The sequence continues at coordinate 30,972 of WYDI02008225.1, read as the reverse complement.
GAGAGTCAGCAAGCGGTCATGCAGTGTTTAGTTGCCAACTGGGGTTAAACCATGAGTGAAAGGTGTTAGCTTTCTCCTAGCTTCACTTTGTCAGAAAATCTTATTTACACCAGCTTTACCAGGTGCTAAAACCCCATGACATTTATAAACAAAAAGCACAATAAATGTTTCCAAGTAGTAGTAGAGAACAGGAGGCTTTTTCATACCAACAAAATTTTTCCATATGTAAAAATGTACTTTAAGACAAGGCTTCTGTTTGTTTTTTGTCATTATTTAATCTTCCTCCTACATCTGTTGGGTCTCACCATCTTTGATGAAAACAAATACATCTTAACACAGGCATAACTACCAAGAACAGAACAACTACTGTAGCACAGGCTGCAACTTCTTTTATCAAAAATGCGTTACTACAGGGTTTTTTACCTCCCATTAGCAAGAAGCGTGTTCCACCTTTCTTCCCAAGTATTCCCATATGTTACTCTTTCTACCCTTAAGACCAAAGTGAGCATGTTGAGCAGGTGGTGTGTGGCAGGAGGGCATGGGACAGGGAACATTAACAGATCCATGGGAGACTCAGGCTGTATCTCAGGAGGAACATTCTGGGGGCTGCTCCGCAAGGCTGCAGGAGGCTCCCTGGGTGTGAGCCCCTGTGGCACTTAAGTCCTGCACAGCCACCGATATCCCCACAGGGCCCAGCTCACCCCAGTTACCCCTCTGAACTACGATCTTGCCACCACACACTGCCCATGAGTTTACTTCTCAAAGTGAAGTAGCCTTAAGTTGTCAAGCTGTCACGCTCTTGCTTGGTACGCTCCTCTCTGAAGACACACAAGTGAGATTGATTGCACTTGTGATTTGTTCTTTTCCACAACTATCTTACCATTAATATTCCACTCTCATACATATGCAACACCTGCTAAGCACACAAGATTGATTATAATGACCAATTTAACAGGTAAAATCTTATGGGATAGGACTGATTTTTTGTTTTGGGTTTTGGCTTTTTTTTCTCTCTTCAGACTGCATAGAGAAGGAACAAAAACCAGAAACACATGGGGTTTCAAAAATTAATTAGCTTAGCAAGAGGCAGAAAAAAAGTCTAACCTTTTCAGGCCTGCCTTGCGCCAGTGTAAGAAATTATGCAACTGCCTTAGTGCAAGTCTAATTTGCGTATCCAAAAGCACTATAGTGCTTTTTTAATCTACTACTCTATAGTAGTAGATTAAGATAGCTACATGTTTCAACTTTAAGTGCTCATCAAGCTGAGAGATAACAGAACTGATGAATGGGGTATTTCGGATCCTTAGAGAAATGGCAACTATTACATAAAAAGTATGATTTGAATTTGTCTTTCCGCTTAGGCTGTGCCATCCTAACAGCATTTATAAAAAGAACCTTAAAAATCAAGGAGCTGCCTGAGTGCTTTTTCTTCATCATCTGATCACCGAAGTGTAGGACTTCTAAATCCATATACTTGCACTGGAATAATCTGCATGTTGTAGTCTCTCCTCCCCAGATCAATTTATTACTGAACAGGAAATGGTAAATGAAGTTATTATTTCAGTCTGACTCGGTCATTACCCAATGAAAACTGAAAGAAACCAAGTTTCTTTTAACTGTTGAGAAGCTTGAATATAAAATAACTGCATTCTGAAAGAAGGGCATGATATGCCATTAGTTTTTAGCAAAGCAGTTTCCTTAGTCTTGCTAAACTTACAGGCTCAGAAATCAACTACTGATGAATCAATGTTTTCCCCTGCCAAGATGTCAGAACAGCCAAGGCCACTCTAATTGGAAAACCAGACAGTGGCTCTGCTAAGGCAAAGGCTATATCGGACATTAGAGACTGTAAGTCTTCATTCAGCCATGCATCATGTTCTGCAGAATGGTTGATGATTCATTTTAAAAGTACATCGCAAATCTCTAAAAGGCAAGAAGGAACAAACAGCAAGTCTGCCTGAAATTTCGAAACTGCAGAAAATGACCACTGAAAACATGAAGGCTGCTCACAGCACTTTTCCTTTTTGCAAAACACTGTACTGCATGGGACAGCCCTGATGCATGAGTGCACACAGCAAGGGAACACCTGGAAAGTCCTTCCCCCTGCACTGCCTGGTCCTGTCCTTTTGCTTGCCTGTTTGAGCACAGCAGCTATAACAGCCCAGCAGTATTGGTCGATGCCCTGGCCAGAGGGCAAAGCAATGATGATCCTCTCTGATTCTCTCATTATGTCTTCTGGCTGGCTCAGTTTACAGGGACCTCATCCCCTCATTGTACTATTACACAGCAAATTATTTTGAGTCTGTAAAATACTGTTTCAAGTTTAACACTGTATGGCCACATTCAAGCAAGGTGGCTGGAGCTGTGTTTGTATTGTAAGAAACCTCCTACTGAGCCCCACCATCTTCTCCCTTTACTCAGCACTCATTAGACCACTGTCAGGGGTCTTGTGGTGGGTTGACCCTGGCTGGACATCAGGTGCCCACCAAAGCTGCTCTACCACTCCCCTCCTCTGCTCCACAGGAGGAGAAAAATACAACAAAAGGCTTGTGGGTCAAGATAAGGACAGGCAGAGATCACTCACCTATCACTACCACTGGCAAAACAGGCTTGACTCAAGGAAATTAATTTATTGCCAATCAAATCAGAGTAGGATTATGAAATGCAACACCAAATATTTAACTCCTCACCCACCCTTCCCTTCTTCCTGGGCTCAATTTTACTCCCAATTTTTCTGCTTCTTCCCTGCATGGCATAAGCAGAGAAGGAATGGCGGTTGCAGTGTTCATCACATGTTGTCCCTGCTACTCTTTCCTCCTCACCTCAGAGAGGGCTTCTCACACTCCTCCCCTACTACAGCATGGGGTCCCTACTACATGAGACAGTCCCACATGAATTGCTCCAGTGTAAGTCCTCTCCACAAGGTGCAGCCCTTCAGGAACAGGCTGCTCCAGTGTTGGTCCCCCGCGAGATCACAAGTCCTGCAGCACACCTCCTCCAGCATGGGATCCTCTTTCTATGGGGCCACAGATCATGGCAGAAGCCTGCTTCAGCATGGGCTTCCCACGGGGTCACAGACTCCTTCAGGCCTCCCCCTGCTCTAGCATGGGGTCCTCCATGGACTGCAGGTGGATATCTGCTCCACTGCGGACCTCCACGGGCTGTAGGGGCACAGCCTGCCTCACCATGGTCTGCACCACAGGCTGCAGGGGAAACTCTGCTCCAGTGCCTGGAGCACCTCCTCCCCTTCTTTCCTCACTGAGCTGAATGTCTGCAGAGCTGTTGCTTTCTTGCTTTCACAGATTCTCACCCCTCTCTGGCTGCAATTGCACAGGGTTTATTTCACCTCCCATCCCCCTCTTGTTAAGTATGTTACCCCAGAGGTGCTACTACCATCACTGATAGGCTTCACCTTGGCCAGTAGTGGTTCCATATTGGAGCCAGCTGGCACTGGTCTATTGGACATGGGGGAAGCTTCTGGCAGCTTCTCAGGGAAACCACCCCTGTATCTCCCACACTACCAAAACCTTGCCACACAAACCCAGTACAGGTCTCTCGAAGAAGAGAGACAAGTACAAAATGGAAGGAGTTCAGCAGAGCCCCAGGATGATCAGGACAGGAGCAGTGGCCCTGCGAGGAGGTGCTGGAGTAGCTGAATGTGCACAGCACAGTGATGGGGACAAAACCAGCAAGAGACATGTTCAAAATGGCAAAGTAAACATAACCACATCCGTCGTGTGAGGTCTGAAATGACCTTGCTATGCTGAGACACGTACAGCTTGCATGCTAGGCATAGCTACCAAATAATCAGTCACAAACTCAAATATTTATCTCTCAAATCCTATTTCAGCTCAAAATGTCTGGAAATTATACGCTATTTAAGCATGCTTGTCATAGGCAGTTATAACAGTCTCTGAAGGCCAGCATTTTGAAAGTTTTTAAGATGTTCTCAGGTACAACTTGTAAAGGAAAACGCGCTACAACTGTTTGTCCGGATGACCTGTAACTACCTTAGTTTATAGAATCTGTTCTGCACAGAAATAGTTTTAAACAACCCACTCATGTACTCCAAATAGAACAGATAAACACTTGTAACATTTACACAAAATAATCTTAAGAGACACAAAACAATCTGACCTCAGACAAGCCACAGAAGCAGTACCGTAAACGTGCAGTTATCCAGTATGCTGGCTAAGTTCTGCCTGACCTTTTAGGCCTTAGTGCCAACAAGCCCCAACCAAAACAACCAACCAACCCCCAACAAAAAAAACCCACAAAGCTCCCTAAGAACAAACAAAACCCCGCACACCAAACCTTTTTTTTGCTTATCCTCAGTAATTCCATAGTTAACAATACTACAAGTGTAGCCCTAAGACTAGCTAGATTTCATGACTTAAAGCAAATTATTTTCTTTCACTCAGTTTATCTCAGAATAACAAAAAGACTTTAAATAGTTATGAGCAATGATGGATCCCCTGGAAGATACTTGGACTTCCTCATGTAAATAACTACGCTTATGAAAAATACCATTCAGCCTAGAAGGAGATGTTCCTGAGACCTGTTCTCAGGGTGTGGGACATCAGCACTGCAGCAGTTACTATCAAAAAAAGACAATATACAATTTAGCCCTAGTGGAACTAATGAAAAGGATAAACAAAGCTGGGGCAATGTTTTACACAGGAACATGAGTCAAATTAAGCCTCCCATAATAACGCAATGAAACTTTAAACTAATACTTCATTCTTACTGTTCCACTGAAACTAATTATCCTGTGTTTAGGAATTAGTCAGAAATTACAGTGAAACAAATACAGTACCTACGCCATATAAACTTAACATACCATAAAAAGAATATCCAACAGTCAGTCATGCACAAATAAATCTCTTTAATTTTCTTCTTAGAAAGCTCAATAAGGGTTTTTGTTGCAAACTATGCTTTTCAAATATTTATTATTAGCCCATTCATTTTAAATATCACTTTCAAAGCATCTGCACTAAATCAACTTTTATTTTGAACATTTTACTTTTAGTTAGCCTTTTTATTGCTTGCTCCCCAGACAGTACAACATCTTTCTCAAAACATTTATGGCGTACTAGATTGAAGGCTGGGAGAAAAACTAACAGAGCAAAGGAGTCAAAAGCTTTTACATTTCTGGGTTCACTTCTGAAGACCTCTCAGTTCCAACCAGCTTCAGAGAAGTTTGCTCACAAAATTCAGCAAAACCAGGTTATAAGTCCTTTATCACTTGGTAGATTTTTCATATTTACTCAAAAGTAAATAACCCTCTACTGTACTTTTGAAATACACTATTTGTTTCAGACACCCGACTTCCTAGTTATCCTCTAGATACATATCTGAAAATAAATTTTAGATACTTTACAAAACCTGCTATTTAGTGGTGGTTGCTGGGGTTTGTTTTTTTTTTTTTTCATTTAGATGAGCTGAATTCTCAAAATAGTTGCTCGGCAAAATATTCCTTCAATTTAACTATAAGCTCAGAAATAATAGTCATTGTATTCTGGGAAAGCTTGAGGCAGTATTCCAGGAATAAGAAAATTAAGCGCACATATTGGAAGCTTGTTCATTTTTTACTGCATTTACAAGTCTTCTCTTCTTTCTTTGCAATTACAGTAATCTGGTGCAATAGTCTAATCAGTTATGTATTCAAAGCACACTGAATTAGCTCAGATTTCATAGAAGCCTGAGGTTTTAATCTCATGAAAAATGTACAGAAGATTCAGTAACCTGCCTTTGTTCTGAATTTCGGTATCTCTGCTGTGAATGTCACTGGAAGGAAAGGTGGTGATACCGTTGCTGGATCCCTCAGCCTTCATCTTTCCCTTCTGTTTTTCTTTCACCTTCCCAGGCCCAGCCCTAATTACCTAGTGAGAAACTGCATGTGTTTACACAGGAGGAATGATACTGTCATCTCAGGCAGATTTATATGCAGGTCAAATAATACGTACGCACTTGTCTCCTTCTAGGGATCAGGGTTGGTCTGGTGCCTTACAGCACAAATAGCATCTTCACCAGTTCTTTAAAACTGAATCCTAAAATGATACTCCATTCTGTTATGTGAATTTTATGGCACTGTAGATTTGCAGGAAATGTGCAAAAATAAAAGTAAAGACTTGATACTCCTTGAAATTCCTGAGAATAACAGTGATTCAGTGGAAGGGACCCCTGAAGATCATCTGCTTGACAACCTGTTCAAAGCATCAACTACAGCAGAGTGCTCAGAGTTAAGGAAGGGGATCCTACAACTGGCCTGGGCCCCTACTGCAGTTTGGCCACCCTCAGAATGAAAAGTATTTTCCTTACCGCTGATCTGAAGCTCCAGCATTACAGCTCGTGTCTGTCACCTCTGCTTCTTTTGCTGTATACCTCTGAGAAAACCCTGGGGTGCAGTCTATTCTACACCTCCCATCAGGTAGATATGCACATCAACGAGATGTCTCCCTGAGCCCTCTTAGCAATTTCCCATCCATCTTAATTTTAATCCACTAATCCAGCTCCTATTTCACCAACCCCTCTGTAAGGATACTATGGAAAACAAAGTCCAAGGCTCTGCTGAAGCCAAAGGTAGGCAACCTCAGCTGTTCTCCCCTTACGCACACAGCCAGCCAACCCATCAAAGAAAACAACCCAGAAGGCCAGGTACATCTTGCCCATGGTAACTAGATGCTGGCTGTTCTCAATCACCTTCCTGACCTTTTTATATTCTGACACAGTTTCCAGGAGGATTTGCTACCTAACCTTCCCTAGATCCTCCTCCTTGCCCTTCTTGAGGCTGGCAGCAATGTTTGCCTCTTTCCTGTCACTGTGAACCTCTTCGAAGATGACAGACAGGAGCCTCACAATGACCTTTGTCAGGCCCACCCCCAGCACTCTCTGGTGCAGCCTGCCTGTTCTGTTGGACTTGTGTGTCCAATTGGCTTAAAAGCTGTCAGTTTTGATCTTCCTCTGCTGTGGACAACCCTTCACCCTCCCAAACTCTGCCACTTGGCTCAAAAGGCTGGTGTGAGGGCATAATTTGCCAGGAAAAACCAGTAAGACACAGAAAAAGCAGAGATGGCCAACATTATCTCACTAGGCACTTCATTAGTATATCCCCTGCTCCTTTGAGCAGTACGCTCACATTTTTCTTAACCTTTCTTTTGCTGAAAGGTATGTACAGAAGCTTGTATTTTTGGCCTTCACTTCCTCCCTGTAGCTTCAGCTAAGTTGTGACTTTCCTGCACTCATTCTCCACCCTCGCAACCTTGGACAGTGCCCGTGTTCCTCCTGGGTAGCCCACACCACTACCCTCTTTGGTGTACTTGTATTTTTTTGGTGAGCTCTGTTCGTGCTGACCTCCTGCCACACTTGTTTGATTTGCTACAGGCTAGAAAGGAACATCCTTGTGCTTCTGAGACCCTCCGCCCTTTAGGGCAGCTTCCCATGGGATTCTGCCAAGCTGAAGTCTGCTTTTAACTATATACTGGGTGTTACAGAATTCTTAACATTAAACTAATGCAGTAGTGATTTAACAAAAACATTACCCAGTGTTTCTGGATACATATTATGTGCACAACAGTGTTTTTATTGTACATTATTATGCTGCCTTGTCTTTTGCAGAGCCTCAAATAAACCATGAAGCTGTATATGTTAGTCAATAAACAGCACAGTCTCAACTGATGAGTGCAAAAGGAGATATGAAGAAAAATATACGAAAACCCACTAATATCCTAAGGCTGAAATTTTTATACAAATGTAGTGGACATGTGGGTTCATTCTGAGCCCTGGACCAGTTGATTTCATATAAAATTAATTATATGAGACTGTGCCAATATCATTAGTGAGGCTAGGTCCTAAATTTAGGATGAAATACTAAGTCACCCAGGAAGAAAAGCCAAATCTTTAAGACATTTCTAATACTTACAAATTAGTCAACGATTTTATTGATTTGTGTCTGACCAATCTTCAGCAAATGGTATCCAGTTATGAAATTTTGTCTCTACAAGCATTAAATTATATTATGCAAGTGATTTTTAAAACTTGAATAGCATTGCAGAAGTAAAATTATATCAATTTATGTACTGCTGTTGTCTCATCCAGTAATTTTTATAAGCAGAGGATACAATTTATAGTAAATACAGCCACTGAAAATAGAATTTTATGAAGGATATAAAAGAGACCAGAAGACCTGCATAACATTTGGTTCTGTTGCTGTCATCACTTTCTAGGAAGCCAACTGCTGGAGTTTGGTTTTTTTTTTACAATAAAACCTGTGTGATTGGGATCATTTCTCAACAGAGGCTGCAGGTGGCAAACAAAGCCCCACCAGTGCCCCTATCCACAATGCAAGAGAGGACTCCCAGAGAGCTAAAAGTACAATGGGAACACCAGCAGGTACAAAAGGCAGGTAAATTCCTTTGCAAAATGTTTCCTCACACCATGGAGCAATCACTGGAAAATGGGACCGATGATGCCCCTCCACCTTCTGCACCCTCCACGGCAGGTGCCTTTCCACCTGCCCTCTGAGCCCAGCACACCTACCTCCCCCACCCGCCCCTGCTGCAGCACAGGGCTGGCTGTGCCTGGTGTGGTGGTCCTCTGCAGCACTACCTGCCTGCTTCCTTTGGCAATTCTGTTATGATTAATATCACCTGTTATTATTATTATTAAGGAAAATGATTTACACATCTGAAAGCAAAATAGGGAAGTTTTCCCAGGTAATTGAATCTGTTATTTTTTGTTTCAAAGACCTGTACCTACACATGCATTCACAGTACAGGGTACTGATGATGCACTGAAACTTAAGTGTCTTTGAAAATGAAGGTTCCTCTTTCAGTGCTTCCTACATCCGCTGTAATAGGAAGTTCTGTAGGATTCAATGCTGAATCTTTCAGATAGATTTTACAGGGCTCACTTTGAGTTGTATGGAGATACAGTTGGAGCCCTGTAATCTCCTCTTCACGCCCAGCTGGAAGCTGCCTGATACATCAATCTAATGCAGTTTGAGCCTGCTGCTTTCAGCCCTTCCCTACATCCATCAGTTGTATGTCCACATCAATGAGAAAGCGATTACTCTGCTGGAAAAAAAAAAGGTGATAAAATAATTGTAATGGTCATCTGATGACTAAAACCCATGGATCTACTCTAACAGAAATGCCAGCTTTACAAGAGAACTTCAGCGCATAACAAAATGCTGTGGATGGCACACAATATCTTGCTAAGTATCCTGGATACAGCTTGTTATATGAAAACAGAAACCATCCACCACTGTCTGATTTCTAAATAAATATCCAGAGGAAACCCCTCACTTTTGCAATAAAAGAAAAACAAGTCTCATTTGAAAGAGTCTACTACTAACTAATGTTTAAATTAGTCTTTAATACCCAATTCTATTCAAATAGTTTAATAGTTGACTGAAACTTAATATCTAATTTCACTCAGTGTAATGTGAAAGCACTATTAAGAATAATTAAACCAAAGAAGAATAAAGTATCTCAAATAATCTGCACATATGAGCAAAAAGCTGCATGAGTCACAGGGGAGACAAAGGCACAAAAGATTGGGATGGAAATTGAGCCAAAATTGAGAGCAGTTTGAGAACCAGACGACAGAGAAAGAATTACAAGGAGAGCCAAGTCACAGGATATGCATGAAGGAACAGTTTGCTTTTCTGTCCACCTACAGCAAGCACAAAGAGAAAAATTCTTTATGGACACCATGACAAAAAGCTTAATTACAGTACGTAACAAGTTAATCACCCAAACACACAGCAACAGGTTAATCTGCTAAAGCATTGTAGAATTAGCCAAATAAGGAATTAAAGCTATATTTATCCCTACTCGTCCTACGGTTTCTATGGAGTCAGCCTATTTTGCACTTCCTGGGTATTAAACTGTTAATTTGCATGTTTCCTTCATGTTGCCCTGCAGGACTTGTATAAATACTGCATTCATTAACTCACATGTAGTTTTTTCTTGTTATTACTTACCCATTATAGAATTAACAGTATCAGTCAATTTATTAATTACTTTAATACTTTCTGTAGTGGAAAAAACCTCATAAAATGGACCTGCCAGATATTTGCACTGCCAGGTATTTTTTATATAGACAGTAAAAAAGTAGCACAGATCATTCTAACTTCTGTAAATTCATGTCAGTTGTATATGCTCTACTCAGTACTTGTGGATTGTTTTAAATACTATTGCTTCTTTAAGTCATTCTCTCTGAATCCTCTGATGATCCCATTTTGTTAATGCAGGCAGGGTGCTAGAGGGGCATAATTTTCCACACACACACACACACACTTTCAAATTAGCTTTTCTATGCACCAGACCAATTTCTATTCTACTTTTCAATGCAGCCTGTTTCCTCCACTGTTTAAAAGGGTAAACAAGGTTACAGAATTACTTAATCATCATACCTAATTGCCCACCCCCCCCTTGCCTTTAGGTAGGAAAGTTCATTAACTGCTGTCAGTATTGAGTCAGACACATCAATTCAAGGCTTTGCCTTCTGCGTGCATATGGGCTACTGGCAATAACATCTGGGTTTATTAACTTTAGAAGCAAAGTCCACACCAAGACAAAACAACCACCATATGCATACCTTGGGTGCTCCTGCTGCTTGGTCATGGTGCAGCCTGGTCCTCTCATCACAGACCCAGTCTGTAGAACTGCATAGGTGGCACTGATGCTACCAGTTTCACATGCTGTTACATCTTTCATGACGAACAGTCTCTTAAATATCCTCATGCCCTTCCTGTCTGTAATTCAGGTGAACAACTCCAAAAACAAATTTCAGCTGAGATCTCTCAGCTTGTGCTATAAACATAGGTTCTAGCAAAGGGGGTGACCTCAGTGTCATCTGACAAATTAAAGCCAATTTGAGCATAGCATATGATATGTGCCTCTTTTGACAGAGCTACCTGTAACAGCTTAGACAATTAGGCTCTGATTCTGTGGTGCTGAAGGACGCAGAAGTGTTCATTAAAGAGCAGAGAGGTGTTCACAGAGCATAAGAGTCTCCAGCATCTTCTAAATAAAACTAATCAAACAGCTGGGCTTCAGATAAAAGAACATCTAAACAAGTAGCGGCTGGATGTTTGTGTTCTTGGCTACTAATGCAAAAAAAAAAAAAGGCTTATATCTAAACATCTTTAACACATGGAAACGAAAAATGCATTATTTAAAATGATACTCAAGTGGCAACAAAATAAAAACTGGGAAAAAACCTCCCAGTTAACATTTAAGCATCGAGCTATCCAGATAAGCTGGGAAAAGGCAAAAAAATATGACTGAGCAAATAATCAAAAATTAAAGAAAGCATGTAGGAGGTATGTAGAATGCTTATCTTTGGCATCCTTAGGCTAAAGCAGGAAGAATATCGTTTTTACACAAGTAAACAGTGCTTCATAAGGCCTTATCTAATGGCATATAAAAGCAAAGTGAGCCATTTAATATTTTTCCATTCTTCTATAAAAATTATTCTGGTGCCTACTCGTTAGTAATATCTGCAGGACCTACCTAATTTATGATTTAATAAACACTTGACTTTTTTCTAATTATATTAACAGTTCTTACACAATGAAAGTGAAACTGTATACTCTGGTATTAATTTTGGCCTTACTGTAACTTTTAAACAGTCCTACTGGACAGGCTCTGTGGTTGGCAGGTCCTCTGAAGGCAGACCTCTGACCAGTGGCAGGGATCCAAGCTCAGATGCAGCATTCTCAGCTACATGCTCCCTGACAGTGACTGACTACATGTTTGATCTGGGGGGTTGGTTGGGGTGGGAGGTTTTTTAAAATAAGAAACAGGACTGACTTAGTTGTTTCATATATTGGAAACTAAGTCCCTAATTACTCTCTGTGAGCTTATATTCTTCAGCCACAAGCAGTCTACTGGTGCAAAAGCTGCATAAATTCCTCAGCATCATGTGTATCATAAAATATTTAGCATGACCATGATCACAGGACACCACATCAGCCAAGTGAACTCCTGCTTAAGCCACAAGTCCTCTTTTATGCAAGCAACTACAAACATATAGGGGAAATGGATACTCCACCTCACTGCCAGTAGAGGACAACCCCACTTCACAAAGACAGGAAAGATACAGAGAAAATAGATTTTTTTTTTTACAGTTATGGTTCCCGTCAGTTCCTGCTCTTGCTCACCAGATTCCACAGCTTTCCTAAATACAAATATCATGTCTAATTATTTGAAAAAGACAAGCTACACACAATATATAAGTGTGTGTATGCTAGATATATACACATAAAAAAGAAAGCCTGACACTACCTCAGCTTCTCAAATAATAACCCCTTGTGCCCCTCCACCCCAATGTGCATAAATACTAATGGTCCAAAATCTGTAAAACACATAAGTTTTTAGGTCACTGGACAACAGCCCACATAGAGCAGAAGGGACTGAAAATTAATGGCACTGCTGAAGAAAAAAAAAAAATACAAATAAAGCCAAGAAATGATACTGTTATCAAAATATCCAATAGTTTATGAAACAATATTTCTTACCAGATTTTATGTCTTTCTTCATTCTGACTGAACATTTCAATTTCCTTAAGTATACAGTATGTGAAAAGAAAATTAAAGTTTCTCATTTGAAAAAAGTGAAACCCAAGTCTTTCTGTTCTGTTCTTTTGAAGGTAGCAGTCGCGTGCCAAATAAAGCTAATGCTAGCTTGTATTATCGCTCATTATGGCTCATCCCCTATTGCAGGGGAGGGGCACTTACATTAATTAAAACCAACACATATCAGTCTTAGCTGGTAGAACATACATGTTACAGTCAACAGTTGTGATTTGTTCATTTGGGGCTGGATTTTTCTCCTCTTCTCTCAAGCATCTATTGAAAGTTTATGCCTGGAAAACAACCAGCTGTTACTAGATTAAATATTTGTTTTCATTCTGTTGGTTTTGTTGTTTGCTTGCTTTTTCTTTGTTTGTTTGGGTATTTTTGGGGGGAGGGAGGGGTAACAGTACTCATAATGCTCGAAATAACTTTCAACCTACAGTTAAATGTTATCTCTCTGCTAGTGAGCTTCTAATTGGTTCTTTGAAAACAGAGGCACTAAAGGATGTACCTTTTAAATGCTTAATTTGTAATTACCTGCTGAAGTGTTTTCCCCATGTAGGTGCAGCGTGTGCATATGAACACACAGCCCCATTTCTCCAGGAAGCTGTTCTTACAGTCAAACCACCCTCTCTCCCACTCTTTGCCTCTCATTTTTTCCTTTCTTCTAACAGGTCTGAGGTTTTGAGACACACAAAATAACACAGTGGACGATTTTACTGGAATTTAGAAATCAAATGGAAACGTCTCTGGGAAAGCCATTTGGCCTCATACTACCTATGTGCTGGACTCACCCTCTCTGGGGGAGTTTGCTGTCAGGCAGCATCAGCACTCCTGCTGCTGCTCCCAGGGGAGGGAGGGAGCTCCCAAAGGTGGTCCCAGTAGCACCTCTTGTTCCTGACCACAGTCCCGATGGAAGTGCCTGAAGCCAGGAAGGATCCATCTTTCCCTCAGATATTTTCTTAGCACACCTATGCATTTTCTGTGCTGCACTGGCAGTACTTTCTCCTTCCTTCTCCCAGCGGAGGGTGGTCTGAGCCCAGGGGGAGGAGGATGCTTCTTTCTCCCAGCCCCTTCTGGCCAGATATGATGCTCCTGTAACACCTGGCCACCAGGCAAAGAGGAAGCCATGATCAGACAGAACTCCAAAAAAACCACACCCCTCCATAAACTGTTACCATGTGTCTTCCCTGACAGGCATCAGCACAGCTCAGACACCGAAATACTAAATACTAAGCTAAAATGAGGTACTGCAGTCCCCCACACTCTCACCCCAACATCCAGCTACTACAGCCAGTGCAGGAGCCAAACACACCAGGTAAAGATGGGACTGCAGCACTGCCACGGCCACCTGCGTCCCTGGAGAGAGGAGATGGTGGGAGAGGGCAGAAATCAGGCAGTCGCTGCTTGCAGGCTGCGTATTAAACTGGAAATCAACCTCTCATTGCTGGCACTTTTACAGCAGTGTTCATGATCTCTGTAGGGTGCCATTTTCATCTTTTCTTTGATGTGAGAAGGGTGGAAGTGATGGTGCATTAGAAACAGGAATGAAAGGAGCAGGTTGGGGATCATTAAGTAAGCTCCCTGTCTCTTAAAAGGGAAATGTGCTAGAATTTATTCAGTCGTTCATCTCATCAGGACATAATAAAGCAAAGTATCTAGGAAGAAGAAAAAGCCTTGTGTGTTTCAGTCTCACTTCACTTTTGGATATACACCTAGTATTTCAGTAACCTTCAGGTTTGACTGACTGAAAAGCGAGCTATAGTTTAATTAACCATTACAGCTTTTTTAGGGTGTAACTGGCCTCACATCTAGTTCATTAAAGCCACAGTAGAATCATTCTGACGGTTCGGCCACTAGACAAGTTCGCATAGAGCATTAGCAGTTCAGCTCCCAGCACATTAAGTCAGTGAATGTTTTCTGAAGATGGGAGATGAAACAGTGCCAGCCATCTACTCCCTGTCAAGTGTGTACCCAGAAAAAATTTCTAGAGATGACCAGGAGCAAATAGACAGTCTCCAACCTCATTACAACCTATTCAGCAAAACATATGTCAAGTGTTTGCACTGGACAAACTGACATTTTAGCTTACCGTTGGTCTACCCTGGAAACCTGGTATTTATAATGTAATCATTCTATATCTGGCCCCTGGAGCAGCTGCAGTTAAAGGAAGATGAATTATTAGAGAGAAGGTCTCCATTTGGTGGCTATTTTGCAGGTGGAAGTCTTTTGAGACACTCATATTACCTGTTATATTCAAGAAATAGTCCCATCTGCTGGGATTTCGGGGTAATCTGAAATAAGATACCTTTCCCTCTGCCTTACAAGTGCTTGAAATTCACAGAACATACCATGATGTTGGCTTCTGTGTGGATGGTGACATTCCCAGATGCAGACTTCCCAAAAGCACAGTCTACCCATGGCTGGAAAAGTAACCCCTAGCTGAGGCTGTCTCTCCACCACTCTCATGTTCTTCTTCACTGTAATTTTAGTTTTTCTTCACCCACCCTCACCTCTCAAACTTCTATCCTCTTTGGGCCTTTCCCTCCCTTTACCTCACTTCTCATTAGAAGAAATTTCCAAGTCTCTTGTCTGACAAGAAGTAATATTCAGGAATGACCCACACTGGCCTTTAAAGTCAGTAAACCTGTCTTTGAATTAATTGCTTTTTCCTTACCACTGACAAGCAGAGCTCAAGGAAACTCACTTTCTTTACATATATTGCCACAGCCTTCCCAAGGAAAACAGAAACTCCCGCTGCCAGCTCTTCAAGTACATGAAAACTTGCTCTGCCAATGCCCTGAGCCAAATGCAACTTGTACGGCTGTGGTGAACAGGTGAGCCATTAAACTCCAAAGCTAGTTATAGAAAAAAAAAAAAGAAGCTGTTAAAGCCAAGCTTCTAAGCCTCGTAAGAGCTATGAGTTTATCATAGTGTTAGGACGCCCAGTTTTTAGCGTGTCTGGAGCTCGCAAATCTGCACTCAGAGCACCGACAAAGGGAGCTTGTATCTGCATGCAAAAGACAATATAGGAAGAAGTTTACGTAATTGGTAATAACCGTGCTTAAACTCAACAGGGGCCTCAAAAGGCTATGTGGAGTTGAGAGGCTTGATGGCATATAAATAGGTCTTTTCGAAGTTCCCCCCCAAATAATATTTGTTTTCAGTGGTGTCTTCGGCAGAAGCTTATGTCCAAAGTGATCTTTGACCTTTATCAAAGGCTGCTGCCTAAAACTGATCCCATACTGGCTCAAAAAAAAAAAAAAAAATCAAAAAAAGTCTTGCCCAAAGTAAATAATCTGTCAGCTTCAATGTCACACAATACCTGCATTAGTAGGATTTAGGTCACTTCTAGGAACTTGATAAGCTGCTTCTGGGTTAATGTGGCCCAACTCTGTACTGACTTTCACAGCCAATACCTTGCCTAGGTGACACCCTTATTACCAAGAACATAGTTGGGAGGAGTATTTTTAAATCAGAAGGACTTCCCACACACATCCTCTATGAGACAGAGTTAGCACAAAAGGCCCTGCTAACACTTTCAATCATCTTGAATGCTTAAATAACTTCTGAGCACATTTTGACCATCATATCAAAGCACACTTCATTACATAATGCATTATTACACTGTGAATGTAAGAGACATGACAATTACTTGGACAACGGAAAGCACGAATGAAAAATGACTGCCGAATTGGATGCTGTACAGCTTATAGCTTCTGAGAAGCAAGGCTGTCTTGTAGGGCTTATAAACTCCACAAACCTAACTGCCTCAGCACAAAAAACTCTTGCCTAAGAAAGAAAAACACTATGCACTCAAGTCAAAGTTCAGGGATACATCAAGTTTTCAAATACTCAGGAGTTTTCCTGAATCAAGATTCAACATGAACTCTGAGCAGCAGCAAGAAAACTTTGGTCTCAAAACTGTTCAGGGCAGTAACCCGCATCAAAACAAATTCTAGGAGAAGTAAAGCGAACAATAATGTTGTTAACTCTATTAGCTCTTTAGCTCTCAGAAATCAGTGACATAATTTGCCAGTCTTTTCTTAAAGTAAGTGCCCAGTCATTAGCAGAAGTACTAGTCAACAAACTGCATACTATAGTAACAGTAATGGGGGCTTTAAATTATTAATAAAATCTTTATCAATTATTTAAAAAAGTGTAAGTGTTAATGCATTTACCTACTTGAAACATGTATGCTAGGATGGTAAAATAAAAACTCATTAATCCAGTCTCTCATTAATCAAGTCTATGTCCAAAACAGACCATCTACACACCTCCCATCTTTCACTTCCCATTGGGATGTGAGAGAAAAAAAGACCCAAGAGAGAGCAGTGGCCACCAGTAGGGAGTAAGTACACACAGTGCTTCAAAAGGGATAATCTTCTGAATTTGAAGAAAACTATTTCAAAAATACATTCTTCTACAATGAGTTATAGCAGTAAGAAATTAAAAACACTACATGTAATACACTGCATGAAGGGAAAATATGAATGCAAGAGGCTTGCCATATTTTTCTGCCATATTGCCTTCATTCGTCTTGAATGAAGTTCAAAAGCATAATGACTTGATTATGCCTCAGGAATTGGAGGGAGACTTAAGCTGAAGCACAGACAGACAATGGAAGAGGCAGGGAAGACAACCTATTGTTAATCCAAGACCAATACCTGAAGCATAACTTTCAAAAAAATGACAATTGTTTGTCTCTTTAGGAATTCTAACCTTCATTAAGAAATAGGGCAATTCAGATTTTCTGTCATCACAAACCCTTCCAATTCCATTCTTTCCTCAAAAGAAAATACAGTTATTGGAAAGAGTTGTTTCTAATCATTTCAATCAGTAACAGGTCACAGTTTCTTGATGAAAAATTATTTTCAAGTACCAGTTACAAAAGCATGTGTCAAATACCAAATATTTAATTTTATTATAATTGAAAGTGCCAGTATGCCACCACAGGACTAAGTTCAAGAGTGGCAGAGTATTTATGCACAGCTGAAGAGGAGGTGTAAGGCGCTAGTCACTGTGTAGCTGACACAAAGTGACTGCAGGGGAGAAGTAATAATCCACTCTAAAGGAATGTAAACCACGGAAATACACATTTGTAAAACTAAGACAAACACTTGGGAAATGTACTTAGGGAGAGATCACAGGAAAGTGTTGGCCAGGCATACGGAGAAATCAGTCTTGAACCAACACATCAATTGACAAAGTCGATGAATGGGTGAAGTGAAGCAAAGTCAAGTTAAAAATTAAGAATAGGAAATTTTGTAGTGAAAGGTAGCATAGTGTCCCAGCTGACTGCGCTGAAAGACTGAAGCAAGCTTTCAGCTATGGAAAGCGTATTTTCTTAGAAAGGGCAATTAACTGGTTCAAACACACTGCCAAATGCATACTGCATTTTTTGTTGTCTTCCTGCATGTCTTTTGGAAAGCTATACTTCAGCCAAACAGAAGTTATCAGGATCAACAAAGGGATATCTATGTGAAATATAATGGTCTATTGTTTACAGGATGTCTGACTGAATGACCTAATGGTACTCCCTAGTCGTAAACTCTGATTCATACTGAAAGAGGCTGACAGATATCACGAGAAGAACACAGTGCTACCGTGAGCCCCTTCTTGCACTTACACTGCAGATCCATGAGCTATTTAACTCAGAAGAGCGCATTACAGAACACAAATTCAGCACCAGACTGACTGCAAAGGTTGGTGACTGGATGTTGAAGACACCAAAAATTACACAACTTACTGAAATGACTGAAGACTTTCCTTGAAGGGAGCCCACTGAACAGTTTTTATTTAGTTAAGAAAATGAATAAAAATCACTCTTAAGCTTCTCTCCATGTATAGAGGACATCACTAGAAACTTACAGAGAGTAGGTATTTGTCAAAAGTACTTCAGTGACACAGAAAACCAGATCAGCAAATATTTAAGCAACTGTTCTGATTTCTCCACCATCATATCATCTTTTCTGCCTCCACAATTTATGGGGAAGTAATTCTTCACAAATTATATACATTTAGCCTGGTTTTGGGGCAATCAGTCACAGCTCAGACAAATCTGATCTTGCCCCCTAGAAGAATTTTACTTATTTTCTAATAACACAGAGCATGTTATACAATACCAGTGAAACTCAATTATGCAGACAGACATGGAATACATGGCCTTTGAGAAAGAACTAATTCACACTTACAACAGAAACCATGTTCTACAGCTCAAGACAGTCTCCTATTTTCAGCATCTTTCGAAGACTTTTACCTGTTTTCAGCATTAAAGCTATAGACTTTTCCCATAAAATATTACAAAAGAATAACTACCTAAGCTACAAAGACAACATGAGGTTCTCAGGACATTCAGACTCAACAAATATTACAGTGGCCTGTTGTGAGCTATGTATAGCTAGAAAAATCAAATTTCATCTGACACTCTGTCAGCCTGCATTCCAAAGTCAGTTTATCACTGCAGAGAATACCAAGATATTTATCTTCCCTGGCTAGGTTAATCTTGTGTTCCATAATTACCGTGACGGCCATAAACACATTCAGTTCTGTTCCTGCATTTGTGATTGTTGCCAATTTGGGAAGAAACTGAGCTTAAAGGGAGTCACTTTTATTTACTTTCCACTTGAGGCAATAGCAGAAATTAACAAGTGTATTGCTTTGGAGACTGTATTTATTAATAGACTTGGGATGACAGCTTTCCAGTTACTTTTTTAGCCTCAAACTAAATTAAAATCATTACAAGGTCACCAAATTTAAAGTGTTCTAGGCAGAAAATGGAGAGAGTATTATGAATACAATAGGCTGTCAATTATGTCTCTCTGTGAACGTGTGTGCATGTACAATTATACATACGCACACACACACATGCTTTGATGAATTTTCCATAGCACTTTCTTGGGATTTTTTTCCTCCCTCTTGTTTCCTTTGACCATCTGACAAATCCTTAGGATGCAGCACCTTGCAAGAGCCTGCAGGCCTGGAAACATCGCCATTCCCCCATGCAATAGAGCTAAACAGTTTCCAGTTCCAGATTTGGCTCATCATCAGCTCTCTTCACTCCACACTGTAGTTGTGCCCTAAAGCAGTTGAAAACATGGTGAGCCAAGGATCTTTCCTGCTGGATGCACTGTCATTCCTACTGCAGATTATTAGCATCATTCCTACTAGCATCTGCTCTCCTGCTGCTTTGAGTAGAAGAAGACAAATAACACCTTTTGTCCCCACTTTCAATGACAAACAACCACACAAAATCCCAGGCTTTGAAATATGCAAACCAGGAATCCTTTTCGTGGAGTACCAGCAAATCTCAGCCTTTTCCTTTCCAAATTCCTCTGAAATAGACTGACAGGTAAACTGAAGAGAGAGAGAAGGAAGATTAATATGCCTGGGGAAACTGCAGGCTTCTGTGTACTTGTTGGAGGCCAATCAAGATTAAAACCTTGACTGGTTCCTCGTCAAAAGACAGAGTACAATGTGTGGAGCTCTAATAAAAACTGAAAGTTTTCGTTTAGAGAGTTGAGCATATCCTCTAGTTCAGAGGAAGCAAAAGCTGGAACAAAAGGCAGACCCCAATAACCCTATGTTTTGATTGGTGTTAGCTTACAGGAACATGGCATCTCCTTTTGCATCACTTTAGAAGAATTAAGGTAAAAAGAACAGGCTTCAGCTAAACTTTGCAAAGATGAGCTACATTTTATGATGTTAAGGAAACTCAAGCACAGGCAAAAGCTGAAAAAATTAGTAAGGTTCTACCTAGTTTGTATTCAGAGGAGCAGCAAAGGAGTATGAAGTAGGCACAAAAAGAAGTGGAGTTTCCAAATCCTCTTCACTCTTTAGCAGAGTGTTCTAGAAGGTGTCATGGTTTAAGCCCAGCCAGCAATCCAGAACCACGCAGTCACTCGCTCACTCCCCCCCTTCCTCCCCCTGCTCCCAGAGGGATGGGGAGGTGAATTGAAAGAATGTAACTCCCACAGGTTGAGATAAGAACAGTCCAGTAACTAAGGCATAACACAAATCACTGCTGCTACCACCAATAATAATAATGATAATGGAAATAACAAGGGAAGAGAATACAACCTCTCACCACCCGCTGACCAATACCCAGCCTGACAGAGCAGTAATCTAGCCCTCCCACGTAACTGCCCCCAGTTTATATAGTGGGCATGAGGTGCTGTGGTATGGAATATCTCTTTGGCTAGTTTGGGTCAGGTGTCCTGTCTCTGCTTCTTCCCAGCTTCCCCTCCTCTCTGGCAGAGCATGAGGCTCAGAAAGTCCTTGATCAGAGTAAACATTACTGAGCAGCAACTGAAAACATCGGTGTTATCAGTGCTGTTCCCAGGCTGAAAGTCAAAACCACAGCACTGCACTAGCCACTAAGGAGGAAAATGACTGCTACTGCTGAACCCAGGACAGAAGGAAACAATATACAAAATTAGCCAGAAATTATGTTCCTCTGTCTGAGATGGATTTCTTCTGCAACCACTGGCTCACTAAATCTCCCTGTGCTATTTTCCATTTTTGGAACAGTGATAATAACATACCTACCCATCTCTATATTGCTATGCATAAAATCTAGTCAGGTTTGCAAACCTCCTAGATTCCTTCCAAGATGTGACTCTAGTGTAAAATGAAATACAATTATCTCATTAGAAGAGGGAATACATGTGCACATGCATAGGTTTGTTCATATCAATGTTTCCTTGTTTCTCCAAACTTCCAAAATCTCCACATAAAAAAGAAATTTCCTCTCTTCTATCAAGTTTAGACAAGCTTTCTAGAAATTCACCAGACAGCGAGAAGAATAAATCGGACACTGTAAATCCATGCTTCTACGGGGAGACAGGGACAGACAAAATTGTCTGACTTGCAGAATTCTGGGGCTATGCCACTGGAAGAGTAAAATGTGCTTCAAGAACATCTCAGGTGGAGTGGATAAAGTTACCTTTGGCCTCTGCTGCAGAAGTGGCCATATGCCGAAATGAATCGCAAACCCAGAGCCACAAGCTTCATCAATTTAAGTAACAGCAGATTAAGCTGAGAAAATATGCCACCACGACCCACAGGCTCCCCAGCCACACTAAAAATACTTACATCAAAAGTAGACAAGGTATCCTCTGAATGTGGAAAAAAAACCAACCCACAAAGTCTTCCGGAACATAAATCCAAAGAAACCTTCTTTCCCTTTTTAACAACTACCTCTGTGTGAAAACATGCATGAAGGCTCAAAATACAGCTACATGTTTCTGAAGGGCAAAATAATATGTTCAGGTAGAGTTGTCTTTTTGCTGGACATGTTGGCAATTGGGGCTGAGGAGGAGGAGGTGGTTCAGTGTATATTAGAAAAGACATAAATCTGAAATAAGTAAGAGTTAAGAAATTATTCATTTTCAGCAATTATATTAATAACAGAGTGGGTAGGACATGGAGACTGGTCAGCGCTACGTAACAGCAAATGCTACCACAGCTACCGAGTAAGTCCGGGAGGTAGTTGAATTCACACCCACTGGGGTTTTTCCAGTTTAAGCATATGCAACAGAAGACTCAGAGAGATACACACAGACCAAAGTGGCAGCAGCGTACCTGTCCTGTCTCTTTGTTTTGCATGGCCTGAATCTAATCTTGCATAGCTTCAGGCAGGATGACAGTGGCATGCAAAATAAGTTGATGGGATGCATGAAATAGGTATGTCACCTTAGCTTTTATCTGAGAGCTTCAACAGGCAAACAATTTCTTTTACATCTCTGGAGAACAATATGCATTAAATTTAACATAAGCATTAACTACTGGCACCTTCAATCTTGAATATTACCTACAGGCATCATAACATACAGTGCATATAGCAAATAAAAAAGGAGTCAAAGTGCAAGGAAGATGTAACAAATATTAAAACGTAAAAAGAGAGGTGAAAAGAAAATAACATGAAAGAGAAGAACAAAGAAATACATCTTCCCTTTAAAAAATGTAAAGCGTTGATTAATAAAATGAATAATAAAATAATTATACTAAAATAAGTAAAACTGATTTCACATAGATATTTCAGAAAGGCCACAGGATCCTTAAACAACTCTCTTACACAAGCCCTAAAAATAAAGTGTTCCTGTTTTGCAGATTGTTCACTGATTGAAACACATTAGCTGTTGTAAGACTGACCAGAGGATAGATGTCAACTATCCAGATGATGGCAAAGGGATGAAGAAAAGTCAAATAACTGAACTGATTTTGTCACTTAAACATCAACTTTGCATCTAAATGCACTTTCTGAAACTTTGCAGTTGTGACTCCTTTTTTACTTCACACCTAATGAGCTACAAAGACAAAACAGGCACTGTAAGAATGGTTCTCCCTTCTCAAGGAATTGTGTTTCAATTTCCCTGGGAACATTCTTGTATTTTAAGAGAACTGATAAAAGACAGAAACATACCTGCTCTAGCATTCTCACTAAAACATCAATTCCTGGGGAAAACATTTAGGTATTCCATGCCTGATTTCTATAAGCTTAAGAGACAGAAGATGTAGAAAGTGAACTTATGGTTTCTACCGCTTGAGAGGTTACAAAGGGGGATGAAACTTGGGATGGGCTCAGGGGTGCTTCCTCCGTAAACCCCAGTCACTTCTACGCTCCGAAAGAGACCAAAGCAGAGCGCACTGGTTTTAAACGATGCACCTCATGACATTCAGACACTAAGCATGAGATGCAAAGCTTCTTCATACAGTTATCTGTAACATTTTCAGCAATTGTATGTAGGCATGTGTTTCAGTGCTGTACAGCATCTCCCTGTCCACGAATGGCTTCCTGTCAATACTCTTTTGCAGTTAACTTCCCCAAATGTATGCATGAAGTGTTTTCCAACAGTATAAAATCTGAATTCCGAGGACCATTCCCCTGGAGGACATGTAATTCTCAATGTTTAGAAACACACAGGTAAAAGGAAACAATTAATTCTCTTAATTATTTTATTCAAGGTTTTTCTCTCTTTTCCTATCCACTATCCTGAGAGGAAAAGCTCAGTCACTCTCATGTTGTTTACTTTCCAGGGTTAACAACATTTACTTTAATATTAAACTTCAGACTTGATCTTAAATGGCTGTAAACAGGATTACAAGGGAGCAAATCTGCGAGGGCTTGAATCGCCCTTTTTCTTTTTTTTTTTTTTTGGCTCTGAGCTGAATGCATGCACCATGACAGCACCATGCTGAGAATCATTTGAAATGCCCTGAGAAAAACAGCCCTTTTCTGAATATATACAAAAATGGACCCCTTTGATGTGTTCTTTAGACCTAAGTAACTTTTCCACATGTAACTTTTCTCTCCCTCTCTACTCTTAAGGGACCCAATGTTCTTTAAGCAGTGATTACAAAATTACTGAAGGTTTAATTTTAGGTGTGTCTTACCCCACCTCTACTCCTCTTGCCAGGAAAAATAAGTATCTTGCTGCTCCAGACCTATTCTAGCTTAAATTAGGTACTTAAAGCCCTACTCTATTCTTGAAAGAGTAGCAGCACTACTGAATGAGCAAGTCAACATTTAGGATACTACACTAATAGAAAAATGTGATTAATGAAATTAATCCTGCTTCATGTATAGATGAGCTTTCCCTTACTGAATTTTCAAGTTTTACAGTAATTGACTCCATATTTCTTATGCTGTTCTTGAGCAATGGAGCTCATTACTATATGGAATAGGACTATTCCAGTCTACTTGCAATCATAATAAGCAAGACAAATGACTTACAGGTGCTAAGCATCATGCCAAAGTGTACAAAGAAACACCCCAGTTCTTATCTAAAAATGCATATGCAGCAAAGATTAACATCTTATTCCAGTAATGGATTGGGATAATTTAATTTCTTTGGTTATAAGAACAGAAAGTACTGCCAGGCTTCCATAAATACTCTTTGACCGACCTCCACAAGTAACAGATGAACACATGAACCTGGTCCTTTCCAGCCAGTTTGCTGCCTCCTCCCCAGATTAATTTCACTGAAGATAGAAGAGGTATCAAAGAAAAACTAGATTTTCATGGGTGTATTCACTGAACTCTGATACTCACCTGGATGACTAACTCTGTTCTCTTAACTCCTACATAAAGCCAGAAATAACATCCCCCTCACAAATGTGAGAAGTGGGCCAAACCCACCACTGGCTTGCTGTACAATTCAAAGACCAATAAATAAAAATAAGCAACATAACCTGTCTTGCCTCTGAGAAAGGAACTGCGCCTCTTCACATTTCCAAAGCCCTTTACATTTCCATTGTGCTGAATTACACTTCCCTCTTAAGGCTTAAAACCCCAACAATTAAAACAAGGCTTTTCCCATTTTCCATTGACATCTTGGAAGAGGAACTTCAGCAGCTTTCTAGGCAGCAAGAAGCCTGGTGGTGTTGTCAGACTGTGAATGGCTGAAGCTCAGAGAGCTGACAGTGGTAAATAAAGCTTTTTGTTTCTAGAAGAGTTGAATTCTAAATCAGCGTTGAAATCAGTAATGAATAAGATAAAATTGTCCCAAGGTAATGATCCCTCCACAAAATATCTTCTGATCCTTATTCATCTCCCAGAATAAATATTTTTAAATGGGTTTGTCTTGAGACGTCATTCACACAAGACTCCAGCTGGGTGCTCCAAAGTGGCTTCTAAACAGAATTAGCCACTGAACAGAACCCATCCTACCTCCATTCACTCTTCATGCTTACAACCTTTGTTTTACAGAAAATACTTTCACTGAACTGGATTGTTTCAAACTCGGATGATGTCAGCAACGTGGAAAGGAACACAACCTCCAGAACAGAACTTGTTACGGCAGACAGCCTTCAACAGCCTGCTAATGACAGCTAGCTCTTCCCCTATCTGCTAACAGCCCAGTATGACATTTCTGAGCCTGAGGACACAACGCATTTCCTCTTCACTGATTATCTCAGAATGATGAAATGACCCAAATACTGTAAAATAGCTTTTCGGTTTTTTTCAAACTCCACTAGAAACAACATATGACATCTGTACTACCAGTGTGTTGTGAAATGCCACAAACACCCATTGAGTAGTGGGTTGGTTGGTTTGGGTTTGTTTTGTTTTTTTTGTTTTGTTTTTTGTTTGGTTTGTTGGGGTTTTTTTTTGGGGGGGGAGGGCGGGGTGGAGGGGGGTGGTTTTGGTTTTGTTTTTTTTTGTTTGGGTTATTTTGGGGTTTGGTTTTGTTTTGTCTTGGGTGTTTTTTCCCTTTTAAGGAAAGAAATTATATTTTCTGTGATTAGTTTTATGGCATATCTTTTCAATAAAGTTTTTCTCTCTTCTTTTTATCCTTTTGAATGGGCAGTCTGTCATAGCCACAGGCTGCAACCATTTTTTTTTTCACCAAATCTCTTTCATTTTTAAGTAGCTAAAAGTATGGAAACATCCTTGGAATTGGTTAAAACTCAAGTTTTGTCATAAGTGCAGCTTATGAAAGATTCCAATACATCTTTCCCTGGAACACAAAAGTATTAGCCATGCCAAGGCATTCTTGAAGTTGCTCAAATATGATTCCTCATGCTCCTGTTCTTAGTTCAGATGCACATGATCTACAGTGCCTTTAAACTTGCAATAATGCTCTGGAGTGACTTGCTGCTTTAGAGAGGGGTTTCATTTTACAACCTTTCTTTTTTTTACCAAGTATCAGATGTGGTCCACACCCATCCATTCTAATACCAGTCATCCCTAAAAATGACTGACCTTGAGTCACTGCCCCATGACAATTTGGAAAGCTCCTTTGGAACAGCCTAACCTCACTGTGGTGGGTCCACCTTGGCCACTAACCATACACCCACCCAGCTGCTCCCTCACTCCCTCTCCTCGACACGCAGCGGAAGAAAATAGGATTCAAAAGCTCTTATGTGAACATAAACACAGAAAAATCTCTTACCAGTTACTGTTGTGGGCAAAACAGACTTAACTTGGGGGAAAATAATTTAATCTATTGCCAATTAAAGTGGAATTAGATGGTGAGAAACAAAGTCAAAAAGACTGAAATAACACCTGTCCCCCTTGACCCTTTTTCCTACAGGCTCTACTTCTCTTCTTCACTCCCAAATCCTGCCCCATTGCCCCCACACCAAGGGATAGGGAATAGGGTCAGTCACAACAGCTCCTCTCTAATGCTCCTTCCTCTTCACACTTTTCCCCTGCTCCAGCGTGGGTCCTCCCACAGACTCGCTAATGCTTCTTCCTCTTCACACTTTTCCCCTGTCCTCCCACAGGTTGTTCCTTCAGGAACTTTCCACTCCTGTGTGGACTCTCCATGGGCTGCAGCCTCCTTTACGGCACATCCACCTGGTCTTCCATGGGCTGCCACGTAGGTACCTGTTCCAGCATGGTCTTCTCTCCTAGGGCTGTATAGGAATCTGCTTCAGCACCTGCAGCACCTCCTCCGCTCCTTGGTCTTCCTCCTGCCATTTCATACTTTATGGGCTGCCATGTAGATACCTGTTCCAGCATGGTCTTCTCTCCAAGGGCTGTAGAGGAATCTCTGCTTCAGCACCTGCAGCACCTTCTCTGCTCCTTGGTCTTCCTCCTGCCATTTCATACTTTCCCTCACCTCAGTCCCTGTAGGGCAGTGCTTTTCCCTTCCTTAAATTCTTTCCTTAAGGCACCACCACCTTGGCCGAGGGGCTCAGCTGTGCCCTGCAGTGGGTCTGTCAGAGGTGGCTGCAACCAGCTGTGTCCCACAAGGCGCAGCCCCAGCTTTTTCTGATGGAGGTCACCCCTGCAGTCTCTGAAGCCTCTCACCTTGCCACCTGCACTAAATCACACAGTCACTTTAGAAACAGGTATCATCACCCCCCAAAAAAATCCCTCTCGATTGTTCTCTCTCTGCCTTTCTGAGGAGTGCTGATGTGGGTGAGGCCAATGCTTCCAGTCCTGTACCTCTGCCGGGGGGACACAATTGCTTTTTCAGTCTTGTCAACGCGGATCTGTCCAGCAGTACCAGTATTAGTTTCTTTTCCCTTTAAAGTCACTTGAGAGAGCTGGGACCAAATAAAATCCCAAAGAGCAAAATAAAACTGACAATTTCAGCGCTGATACACCTCTCCTCAATAGTTTTATTGTGCTTTTTTGTATCTCTACAAATCCTAGGGCAAGGTGTTAAACCAGAAAACTATGCTGCAACAAAAAACAGATAGCTGGGGTTTTCTCTCCTGAATTACAATAACACATACAACTGTCCTGAGATGGTTGCTCACTCAGGTAAAAAATATTATGGTCCTGACCTGGCAAATAACAACAAGCTGCTTCATGCAACAGCAGAATAAGCGGGTTGTCTAAGTTGACACCTCTGCCTTTCCCACATCTAAAGGCTAGTTAATATTTTCTCTTTTTCAATGCAGATGGTTTTTCTCTCCCTCTTTCAATTTCAGCATTTCTATTGAAGTACAGGTTGTGAAGGATTTCCAATGACAAACCTATTTCTGGCTCACACAGACACTGCAACAACTAATACTTCTGTGTTTCCATGGCATCTCACAGTCATGAATGGGTGGTTCATCTCTGCGTGATACAATTATCACTCAGTGTAAAATCCTCAAGTTGTGTGTCAGTGTCAGGGTCACAAAATTCAAGCCCATTTCTGCTTAGGGTATATTACAGCTTCACATCTGGTCAAGGTTAGCAGCCATCATTCTGTGGCTGGTTTTGAGGATATGAAGCAGACCCTTCACATTAATTATGTATCATTCCCCAGAGCAAAGAAGTCACTTTTCTCTACGCTTTGTTATGTGCCACATACATTATTGTCACACAATAAATAATAAAATATTTGCATTAAATAGTAATAAATTAGTTCTGCTCCCTAGGCTTAGACAGATCTAAGGAACTATGTGATACATGTAGCCTGACAAAGCTGCTTGGGCTGCTGCTTATTTGATGGGTCAGCCACATAAAACAGAAACCCACGCTAAATACCAGTTTCACAAAGTACTCCTGCAATATTAATTTGCTTGTTGCAGTGGAATAAACCTAACCGATACTCTTCAGCAACATGCCAATTCTCTACAGCTACAGGACCTTCATTATCTGCTCTAATGCTCTAGCTAATGCTGATGATTAGAAGTCACATTTAGGTCTATAAAGTTTAACAAACAGCGCCTGTAAGAAAACTGTGGGATTAGGTGTTATGACAATGAGGCATTGCTGCTTTTTAACTTGCTAGAAGTACTTAACAAAAATTAAAGCACAGCTTCTCTGACAGAAGCAAACCATATCTGACCTTTTGCATGCTTAGCTCAGGCGGTGGTACTGGTTTTGGTTTGCATAAGGTGCCAAGGTACATCAAGCATTTCCAATTTCTGCCTCCTAGATACATCCTTAATTTATAGTAGCCTGAGATTCTCTTTATAACCCTAACTGTCTTAGGATTTGTTTAATCTTCGTTCAGGTTGCATCACAACTAATCATTTACCTAATCCTTATTATTTCTGAAGTCGTGAAAAAAAACAGAACCCAGGAATAAATATAATTAGCTACTGGGATTTACCAACATCTGTGACATGCTTTTTGTTCTTGGCTTCTGAAGAAATATTTGAAGAGACACATACATACAAAGATTTAATCACAAGATCAACTAGGCTGGCAATTAATTTCACGGTTTTTGAAATGTTTTGCTAAGAACCAAATTAATTCATAAAATAAACAACTCTTGCACTTTTCGGTACTCTAAAACAAGGCCACTAAGAAATGGCAAGTCAGTAATTTTACTACTTGTCAGAGAGTCATCACAGACAGTAAAACATACACATTTTAAAATTCTTAATAACCTTAACTTCAATCACTCAGTATTTCAATGGTGCCAAAACTATTTCACCAAAGCATCAATCTTAAAATATTCCATTCATTATGGCTTGGAAAAATAGGGATATGGCATTTTCCATGTATGTGCAGTTATTTTATACTTTTCTGCATTGCTGTCAAATTTGATTCAGTCATCATTCAGGGCCTGCACTCACTATGAACACAACAGGTTGCATTTTTCAGTGTTTACAATCCTTACCTCATACTGGACCTACAGTGAATGAAAAGCAGCCTGGGACTGCAAAAGTGAAAAGCCTGGTCTTTGACAAAAGCCTTCATTTAAACAAGTAGGTGAATATTCCAATGTGCCCTTTGAAAAAGTGGGGTTTGTACCTAGGGGATAATCATTAAATATCATTTGGGACCATTAGTATAAAATTACAGAGGAGTTCCCATTATAAATGTTATTTTGTAGTAAGAGGAAATAAAGACACGTTAAACATAAACATACTGTGGGAATATGTAAATGGTTAAAAAAAAATTATGAACCTTGTCAGAAAATATTTGCATTAACTGTTGCAAAAACATGTGATCCACTTAATAGCCATATAAAAATAACAGGCTGTTCATAAAGTCTAGAGAAAACAGCATGAGGTGATTTTACTTAGTGTGTTAGCTGAAAGAAGTTGACCCTATAAAAGAAATTCTGCATGCTCTTTATTCCTAAGGATCAGGACACAGAGGTGAAGGTGAAACTACATATAGATTAAGAAAACACAAGTTTCAAGTAGCTTAGTTTTTGTTCAAACTTTGCTTTAACTTTTTCTGGTCTTCCTTTTCCCTACTTGTGACAAGACACGGGCAGGAGGGAGTGAGGAAGGGAGGGAAACAAGTGGATTTAAAATTAAAAAAATAAAAAAAAAACCAAAACAAAAAAACAGAAAAGGAAAAAGAAGAATCTTTGTCAGCACTGGTCTAAACCAAAAATATCTCTGCTTATTTGAGCATCTTGTTTCCGACTTCATCAAGCACATCAGGGTACCAGTTGCTCTATGAGCAGTATCTTTAGGGATACGTAAATAAAAGAAACACTTCATTAGGAACAGTGTTTTAATGTAAAACTCTAAGGTGGGTAACTCAAGGATACTAATGAAAAACACTGTGTCTAATCTTGTTTTTCTCTTCTGATTTTCATTTTTTTAAGATTAAGATCTATTCTAAAGATACAAAAACTAAATTGCTGAGGTGAGTAGCTCAAGAGAGGACGCCTTCAACACCTGAGCTGGGGGAGGCTTCCTCGTGCTCACCAACAGGGAAGGGCTGGTTGGAAATGTGATGCTCCAGGGCAGCCTTGGTTGCAGCGATCATGACATGGTCGAGTTCCAGATCCTCAGGACAGTGAGAAGAGCATGCAGCAAGCTCACTGTCCTGGACTTGAAGAAAGCAGAATTTGGCCTCTTCAAAAACCTGCTTAGTAAGGTTCCATGGGATATAGCCCTAGAGGGCAAGGGGGCCCAAGACTGTTGGTTGATATTCAAGGATCTCCTACTACAAGTTCAGGAGTGTTGCGTCCTGACTAGAAGGAAGTGCAGCAGGAGGGCCAGGAGACCTCCTTGGATGGATAAGGAGCTGC
>WYDI02008224.1:0-90079 GCA_009867235.2 Psittacus erithacus | reverse complement strand
AGGACAAGGGGTAATGGGTTCAAACTTAAACAGGGGAAGTTCAGGTTAGATATAAGGAAGAAGTTCTTTACTGTAAGAGTGGTGAGGCACTGGAATGGGTTGCCCAAGGAAGTTATGAATGCTCCATCCCTGGCGGTGTTCAAGGCCAGGTTGGACAGAGCCTTGGGTGACATGGTTTAGTGTGAGGTGTCCATGCCCGTGACAGAGGGGATGGAACTGGATGATCTTAAGGTCCTTTCCAACCCTAACTATTCTATGATTCTAAGTATAAAACACCATAAAATTTCTGAAGAGGTGAATGCAAGATCCTATTACTACAGGCTCAAATTAATCAAGTTTAAAGAAAATAATTCTTTTATACAAAACTGATATACCAATTCTGATATATTATCTTTCAGTGTGAAACTGAAGTATGTTACAAGTATTACATGCAGCTGTGGACTTTTCCCAGTTAAGATTGAAACCCTACGAAATACTGCTCATGCTGTTTTCCAGCTTGGTGAAAAGGCAGTTAGAGAGAGACTTATATCCAGATACAAATATTAATGGTGAGGTATGCACAATGCAGTTTGGCATCTGTATCTTAAGAGTTCAGGGAAACAAAGCAAGGCTGTAAGAACTCACAGAACAGGGCACTTATGTTTAAGTTTCATTTACCTCTTTGGGAGCTTCCTTTTCAATGAAGTCATTGTAGATTTTTTTTGCTTTTGATGTCAGCTTCTGGGGTGACTTGGTTTTCTTGAAGTCCTCACAGGCCAACCAGAACTCAATATTCTCTTCACAGAACTCAGACTTCAGAAAAGCTCGGAAAGCAGCAAGACCATCTAGGGAAAGGAAAACAAAACCACAACACATTGATTAACTATTTCAGGAATCTTGGATTTATCCACTTGTCACATCTGCTCCTACAAAACTTTCTGCAGTAGTTCTGATCTGGTTCTTTCAGGGATATCACAGCAATAAAAAAATCCACATTTACATATGGAAACAAGTTGACACTAACAGCTTGGCAGGTTTCACTTCAGTCATTCAGGTAAACCTAAAGAATGAAACCCATTTCTAGTTGCTTTTTTGTGATGCCTGCATATATATATATAAAAAAACCCCTCTCTCCAGATGGGAACTCCGGTGTTAACCTTTACACTGGAGTACTTATGACTGTGCTACAAACCCCTGGAATATTTTTTTTTTTTTTTGCAACAGAAAGGATAACTCAAGTTCAAAGAGCAAATGCTAATTTATTTTAGTCTTTTTGCTTTGCTTTGCTGTTGAGTGCTTTTCCTTGTAGGACTACAGTAAAACCCTTAGATCACTGAAGTGCTGTTGCAGAAGCCTTCCCAAGTTATTTAACTGCATTTGACTTAGTTAAAGTGTGAGCCCAGCGAACAAATGCTCTTCATACTTGGCAAAGCCAAACTGACAGGTATGATTTTAATTGCAAGGCTTACAGAAAAGAAAAATCCACTACAGTGAAGTATTCTCGATGTTTTTAATATTAATTTACAAGGTGTTTTTTTTTTTTTATTTTAAAGTGTACTGCTATAATTTTGGCTTTAAACTGTCTATAGCATTTAACTTTCAAGACCAGAATCAAATCTATTTCCATTAAAAAGGCATAATGAGGAAGCAATCTCTTACAGACATACAAACTAAAATGCCCCTTTGCACTTGAATGCTACTTTTTGAAGGCAAACTTACATTTGTTAGCAAGAAGTTCATCAAAGGCTTCTGACCACAGCTGGGCTTCTTCAGGGGAAGGTCTGCACAAAGAGATGGAGAACATTAGACTTCATTCCTCAAGCTTTGTTTCTGTAGAACACTCAGAGTTTAAACAAAATATTTTTCCAGCAACTTACCGGAAGTAGGTGCAGTGTTTCCCCACTTTCTTGGGCTTGACTTTAGTAGAATTGGAAGAGTTCTGCAGGAAGTAGCTCAGTCTCGTTTTCCAATCTTTAATACTGGAAAAACCAAGAGAAAGATGGCTGTTAAACACGACAACTCAAAAACCTTTAGGCACCCACCCCTTTACTGGCAAAGGCTGCAAAACTTTTCCTGACAGGACTTTGCCAGACCTAACTAGAGAGTCACTTAGAGCATCTGAGGGCAAGTGAGTGACTTTCCCCTCGCTTAACAGACTGGTCCTCTAGGCAGTGACTCGTGTCAGCCAAGGCACAGCTGCAGGTGTCAGAGACCCACAAGCTGCTCTGCTCTCACGCTTCTCCCGCTTCGGTCTCGGCCCCGCGGCTGGAAATAGCTCCCTGAAGGAGCCCGCTGGGCCCGGTACAGGGGACTCACTCACATCGTTCTCTTCATCCTGCCCTTCTCCGCCTCCTCCGCCTCGCTGCGGCGGCGGCCACCCCGCTCCATCCGCCCGCTGTCCCGCTGTAGCGCCAGAAACAGCGCACCCGACATCGCCGTTTCTCAACTACACACCGTCACCGCCGGCCGCCCTTATAGCCCAGCCGGCGGGAGGGAGGGAGGGGCCGCCCCGTCTCGCACGGCCCCCGCGGCGGCCCCGAGAAGAGGAGGGAGGAGGAAAAGGCGGTGTTGGCAGTGCGGCGCGGTCAGCCCTGCGGGCAGGAGTGGGTGTTTGTTCCTGTGTGCCAGTATGGGAAAGTTTTGCCTTTCCCCAAGGATTATATCTCTTTTTTTTTCCCTTTATTTTGTTTCCCTTTTCTCTTTAATTTTTAGCTTGCTTCTGCCCCCCCCCCCCTTTTTTTTCCTCTTTTTCTTTCCTTTCCCTTCTCCGCTTGCCCTTGCTTGTGCCGCCTTGGAAATTTTTAGTTTACTGCAGTGACATCCCCCGGGAAGGGAGCCCATCCCTGCGGCACTGGCAGCGGGATGCCTGGCCTTTCTGTTCTGTCAATCAGAACAGAATTCTGCATTTCTGCAGTTTTTTATTTATATTTTAAAGGAAAACTCAGACTTCTGAGTGTGGCCAGTACGTGAAACAGGATAAGGAAGGACTTAGACACATATCTTCAAAAAATAAAGTAACCATAAATCTGAGTATGTGGTATTTTTTAGTGTCCACGTCCCCGCTAGCTAACCCCAGCTATTTTTCACTTTAATAAGCTGTCTGCGCATGTTTTATCTCTGTATAGTGTTGCCATCTAGCAGTGAATTGTGTAAATTACTCCCAGTACATGAAGCTGAAACTGCCATGACTTACTCCAGCCTTTGGCTTGTTGAAAAGGCCATGTGGTCTTTCTCAGCATTGTCCAGCTGAAGGGCATCATATCCAAAGAATCTGGATTTAGGAATCGTGATTTTCTCTTTAACCTACCCTGCTTTTCTGCTCTTTTCTGTGCGTGTGTCTGCCTCTCCACAGTACTCTGCAGCATGTATTTTCCTGCCATAAAAAGCAGCGTTCAGAGAGACTGATTCCCCAAATGCTGGCTGACTTTAGCACATCAGTGAAGCATCAAATGTCCAGTCCTTTTAGGTAATCATCATAATATTGCAACCTCCCTGCTCACCAAATACACACAAAACTGTGTAAAGGCATCCAATTTTAGATAAGATGTATAGACAAAATGAATGCCATGATTTGTGAAAGCGCTTAAGGATGCTCTTCAGTGCGGCCTATTATGAGTCCTTTGCATTATACACTGATGATCTGATAGGAAAATAAAGTTTCATCCTCCAAACTTTGCCAAATCACTCTGAGTTTGCAACAGCTAGGTCTTAGTCTTATATACGGTATATACATTTTTAAATGGGAAATTTTTACAAGGTTGTGACCATGGAAGGGAAGAAATGTGGAAACACTAACAAGAGGTAAGGTTCTAGTGCTGTAAAAGCATCAGTTCCAGAACTTCTATGGGGGCACTTGCCAAAGAGGTGGCCAAGGCTGGCAGTGCCTGTGTGATAGATGGAGCTGTGCTGACTCGCTTCCAGGCGCTTCCATCGTCACTCACATTGAGTGCCAGGGTGAGCCAAGCTGTGCAGCTGCAAATGATTTGGGCAGGGTCCTGCCAGGAGCTGCTGAGCTGCCTGTAACACGTCCGAGGATGGGAACACTTTGCACGTGCACAATTCACAGCACGCAGCCGCCAGGTTTTGAGAGGAGGGAAGAGACCAGGCTGCCTTGACTTGCAATAACAGATTGAAACTCAGCCCTGGCCTTACCTGAAGTCGAGCCTCTGTGAAGGGTCAGATGCTCTCAAGAACAGCATGTCCTCACCTTCCACCTGGCCTGTAGGAGGTTTCTACATTTTTGGTTTTTTTTAATGCTGATTTCAAGTTTCTCTCACCTGATTGTTAAAGTTGACTGCGGGGAAATGTACCCAAGAATGGTGGGAACTGGGAAACTTCAAAGTCTAGTATGATACAGCAGGATTTGTTTAAGCATTTATATTCTAGAGGCTTACCCATAGCACACCCGAGATCCTGCTGGTGTTTGAAGCCTGACAGAATGTTTTCTTGATGGTCTTGGAGGAGACTTGCAAAGGCAGAGCTGGGATATTCCCAGCATCAGCCAAGCTGTAAAATTGGCAGTAGTCAGTGTATGGAAAATTGAAGCATGAATCATATATTTGTACGATACTTTTTTCTTAAACTTTTTAATTGCTTCTTTCAGATACCCATAAAAATGAAAGTGCCAGTTAAGAGAAGGAGTTGTAACATTTGTAATATCTTAAACAGTGGAAAAAATAGTGTTCCAGATAAAAAAATGAGGTGAATGTGGACTTGTGAGGTTAGATGGCCTTATAAATCATACTCAAGGTAACTTATGGTTTATAAACTATTTAGATTAATACTGAATTTGATTGGCTGCATTAAGATATATTTTTAGTTTACATTTTTATTTTGCTGCTAAGCATGGATATCACTGTCTTTTCAGTAAAAGAGAAACTTTACAAAACACTTTCTCTCTTCATCATGCTGTGCAGTGTGTTTTCTGGCTAAGCTACTACCCTTTGCCAGGCTGTCAATTGCACATCTGCACTATAAAAGATATATTCGATTTATGTTTAAAAAGCAAGAAAAAATATCAGCCCTCAATGTCACCAGTGTGCTGCCCAATGACCCATCAGACAGGAATAGCAGGGGGATGCTTCTGGGAGGGGGCCGCTTCTGGGAGGGGGCCATTGGCCCTTTGAGCCCCTCTTCTCGGAAGCTGTACATGCGCTGCCCTGGCTGGCCAGCTGCACCACTGGGCACTGCATGCAGCAGCGTTTGGGCTCGCTGAGAGGTTTTACCAGTTTCTAGTGTTTCAAAGCAAATATGACAAAATGGCTCAGTTTGTTAGCTCGCCTTCCTGAAGATGGGTCTGGTTTCACACAAACAGTGCCACACAATGGCTTGGGAAAGTAAGATTTGGCATCTCAACCATGTCCTTAATTCTCTTTTGCAGCAGTATTTTGAACATTTCAGGAAAATTAGATATTACTGCTTTCTGCAAAAGTTCTGGAATGCAATTACAGTACAGGATCAGTGTGTTAGCATATCACAATGCATAATACTGCTGAAAAATAAGTGTCCTCAACTCCTGGTGCCTCTCATCGGGAGTGGAGTGTGGGGTGTGCGACCCTGGCTGTGGGACTCAAACTGGCCCACAGACCAACGCTCCAGATTTGTCTGTGTGTACACCAACCTCTGCTCCTTAAAAACAGTGAAGCTCTTGGTAGCTGAGGACAAATACAAACACAGTGCCAAGTTTTTACGTGCTTCTTAAAGCTTCAGTCTATTTCTGTAACGGTAATCTCATTGTCCAGGAGAAAGGCCAATGGAAAGTATGGGGGGGGGGAGCCTATAGCCCAAACTTTGCCATGGCAGTTGGTGAGAATTTTGCTATTGCCTGCAGTGAAATCTGATGTCAGACATTTAATGACACAAGCTCTCACCCTGGAGATCACGCTTCTCTTGGTAGAGGCTTTCTTGAGAATGTTCTGTTCTTTTTCTGCTTATACGATTTCTATGAGCATCAGTGATGGCTGGATGTACAGAAGACAGTAACATATGCAATAAACATCCAGAGATGGAAGGTGAGGTTTTTTCCATCTCAGTTACATTATATGTTGCAAGAGCTATGCTGATCTTTTCCAAGTCCCCAGTGAGTAGTTCTCACTGCATCTCACTTAAATCTGTGTCTGCCTTTTCTGAAATGCTAGTCCTTGTTTCTTCCTTTTATAGAGAAGGCTTGGATGATGCAAAAGAACATATGAAAGCTGGTCCAGAGACCTTACAGCTGAGTTTCATAAAGCCAAGAGAGGGCAATATGCTTTTGCATGGTGATTCAAACCATTCATTGCAGTTATTTGAAGAATACATTATTGAATCCTTGGTGTCTTTCACTAGCTGAAATATCATATTCAAAAGAAAGAATAAAACGTTAAGATCTTTTTGTTTTGTAGTACAAATTACACATGTCCACTTTCCTGTATTTTTACAATGTTCTTTTTTAATTTATAGCTATACAGTCCTCATGGTATGTCTATGAGATGGCTCACGTAAGCATCAGAACAGGAGATCAGCAAAGAATGCCACCATACTGCTTAAAATAGCATTGTCTGAGTCTCTGTCTTACCTCTACTTTAGACTGTGTTTTCTCTGAGGCACAGAGGGCTGATAGGTATTTGTACAAAAGAGCGCAGAGGTGCCCTGCTGTGGGTGGAAGCTACACGCTTCTGCACTGTGTATAGTTAAGTAGTAGGAGTCATGCATGGCATCTATGGCAGGACACCATTTTCTAGACGGATGTTATGATTGCCACTCTAAGATCTTTTGTGTGAGTGAAGATGTTTACTCAAACCATCAGTCTGATTCTAATTCTGTTCATTGCATTCTGCTTTCCTAGTCCCTTTTACAATTGC
Source organism: Psittacus erithacus (assembly GCA_009867235.2). Taxonomy (NCBI): domain Eukaryota; kingdom Metazoa; phylum Chordata; class Aves; order Psittaciformes; family Psittacidae; genus Psittacus; species Psittacus erithacus. The sequence goes on along the minus strand of WYDI02008224.1, from coordinate 83,261 downwards.
AGTGGTATGTAGTGTGTGTGGGTGTTGGGTTTTGGTGGTTGTGGGGTTTTTTTGCATTGGTCTTGGGGTTTTTTTAATTGCTTAAAGCTTGCTGAGGTCAAGCTGTTGCATTCTCTGCCTTTGATCCTGCAGGCTCTGCCTGACTGGCTGTTATGCTTCCCCAGTACTATTTTCCAGCCATAAAGCTGAAAACATGCAAACCGTAAGAAGCCATTTCTGGATCTAAATTTAGCACTACTGTGGATTAACACTAAGACTGGACCAATTAAATGTTTAGTCTTTCCTAAATAGAAAATAAAATATATCTCATTACAAATGGATCTTGTTTCATTTAACAGCAAAATCCTCTGAGTAATGTATAAATGAGATGGAGCTCTCTGAGAACTCATCATTCCCAGACTTCAGCCACCTTCTTTTACATAAACACTCACATTAGTTTATAAAAGTTTTAAAAATAGAGCTGAGATTTATCAGAAAGTGCATAAACTGGGACTACGTGTATACTTGCAGTGTTGCTGTTATGTAGATGCATACGTCTGTCATAGTGACACTGTAAAAAGAATACAAATTTGGACATTGAGCAGCCGGTAGTGATTCCATTTCTACCCACAGATGTTTGGAAATGTTAGCTTTTAAAGGGGAGATACTTGATAATGGCGGGCTGGAGTCAGAACAATGGGTTCCCAGAGGACCCTGGGACGTCTGTCCTGTTCATGTAAGATCTACTTTATCCCTTCTGCAAAGACAAGCTGAAATGAGACCTATTAATACAGTCTGCATTTTAAAGGACAGGACATTCTCATATTCCTTACACCTTTTGTCACTACAGAAAGCAAACAGCTTAACAAGAAGCAGTGTGTTTTTAACAATGAAATTTTCTTAGCAGATATGAGCTGGGTTATACCACCTTGGGTAAAGAGATCTGGTTAATCTTGTTTCAGGTTAACTAGATGATGCAGAACACTGGTTCCATGTTCTGTTCAAATTGCAGTCTAGTTTATTTCCCTCCCCAAAGGCCGTATTTGTTAAACGGGTGTGCAGAGGGACATTAAGCAATCAAACGTATTTGTTAAATCTGGATGTGGGCACCTTCTTTATCATACTATCTGCATGTAATAGTCAGCATATGGTCCTTTTGATGGCTATTTAATCCATGTTAATGAAACTCTGTAAATGCCCAAATGATATTAGTCAGATATTGATCTAGAAAGTCTCTGTGGCTTACAAAATCAATCCCTTTTGCAACACCTACACGTGAATACTGTCAGGAGCACGACAGTGAGAAAGCTGAAGATTAGAGAGGAGTATAATTTTTTTACACACCTAAAAAGTTTAAAATTTTCAAAATAATAACTTCCTTTGAAATGGAGGTAAAATGTCAGTCTTTCCTATTTCATGATGGGCAGAAAAGTTTAAACTTTGAACAACCTGATCTTCATGCTGAGTGAAACTTAGTTTAGGTTTAATTAGACTTTCTTAGTGGAAAATTAAAACACTAATAAAATATCAGATTTGTCAGTGGATATTTTTTTCTTTTTCCATTTTCTTAAAACCTTTTTTATCTCTTTCAGTGTTGCAGTGTAGGTTTTTCTGTGAAAAGTAGAAAGGTAATGAATGTCTTTCAGCTGTAGTAAAGGATGCTTGGTAACGGAGATGAAAGAAAACACTGAGCAAATCCTCTTATTAAGGTCAGAGGACATCTCATCTATGTAAGGGCAGCCTTATGCCTTTTCTACTTGACAGATTGACAAAAACTATTACAAAGTTGTAAAGTTAAACTGTCTGGAGTTAGCAAAGGCCAGAATGAACACTTCTTGTGGACTATTAGTAGTTCCACATTTATCCAGTGGCACTTTGGTCTACTCCCAGAGTGAAGACTGGGAGAGAAATGAAGGTTAAGGTGATGCTTGTCTGGCTTCATCAAACTGCGGCAATTCCCTCCTGTCTGGTTAAAGAGTACACTGAAGAGGTTTCCACCGTAGCCAGGATTGCTGACTGTCTTGCAGGTAGCCTGGGAGAGACACATAGCCAAGCACTTCGACAGATTAGTCATTCCCCTAATGGCCAAGTGTTGCAAAATAATGTCTCAGTCATCTGAGTGCATCAGTTGTAGGCAAGTACATTGTTCCCCTAGAACATTTTTCTCATCAGCTATTAATTCAGCATTCAAGCCGGTCTTCAGAGCAAAGCTGACTTTGGCTGAATCATTTCATGTGGAAAATAACGGTCCAAACTTCTGAATTATGTGGACAGAATAATAATGTCACTTCTTGTGTTTAAATGTAAGTGAAACAGGTAAAACTCCACAGAAATATGCAGAGATATGCTCTGCTGTTATTCCAGTGTTACACTTATGCAGAGCAGTTAATGTCACAGCAGACAACAGTGACAGGTAATTTTGCATTTAAGAAATATTTTTGGGTATGTTTACAGTGCTAGGAAATGACAGTGCAGGACTGAACATTAGCATGGGTTGTACTTAGAGTTCTAAAAGGCTCCTTATAACTCACTATGTTTTTTTTAAGCTTTATTTTAAATAGATGGTAGCTGGTTCCACAGCGTGTCAGAGCCTTATTTAGAAGCTGTGATAAGACCTCTACATTAACGTACTCAGACTTTTCTGGTTGCAAGAAGATACTCTACTAGGATTGCTTGAAGCATCATTGAGAAAAGAGAGCAAGAAACTTTAATTAACAAAAGAATAAACAATAATTTAAAATTTCTACACTGACCATAAATATTAAAATGTACCAAATAGATAATTAAAAATCAAAAAAAAGGAAGTCTTCCTAGTTCTCAAAGAATGGTATAGATTGAACAGAGGTGCTGAGGAGGACAGTTGAATATACCTGTGAACAGACTCATATTTGTAAGTTTGGTAAAGATCTAGCAAGGCTGCCAAGCTGTAGAGCCAACTAACCATACTGGTCAACTCATTTGGAACCTCAGAATACCCCATAAATCCTGATCTTTACTATCCCCAAGCTAGGATGAAGGGCAGTAATAAAGTCCAGGGAAGAGAGTGAACTTCCGCCATGTATCTAGATGAAAAAGAGGGCAGAATTAGAATATGTCTCCCCAGCTGAGTGTGACTGCTTTCCTCAGGTGCAGCATTGCAGATCAGCATTTCTCTCCTGGCTTGCAGCTTCTTTTCAGAGAGAAACAGCTACTGCACTGTATGTGGGTTATATGCTCTGTGCTGTTAGCTGTGATTTTACCTGTTCCTTTCAGCAAGCTTTCCTTAACTCCAAACTCTTTTAAACATTGAGCCAACTGTGTGGGACTTTCTAAACTTTCACTTCAAAAGAGGATCCTTCAGTACTTTTTCTAGTACATGTTGCTCTGTGACATGTGAGCTGCAGTTCAAGTCCTGGAATGGTGAGCTTATTCTACAGCTAACATAAATCTAGTGTTTTGTCCACTAGTGCTGTGTATTATCATCATCATCATCATCATTATAATTTTAACCAAGTTGTTTACTTAATGTCTTTGTTTCAAGTAAATTTGTGCCAGCTTTTGAGGGTGATGTAAGATGTATTTGAAATCAGAGCCGTAACTTCTCAACTGTTTTTAAATGCTTCAAAATATGGGAGGAAAAAAAAGTGTAGATGTGCAGAAAATGCTGTTTAAATTGAATATTAACTTTGTTATCAATGTGTTTAATAAGTAACTGCTTTCTTATGTTACTGTCATTAATGACTGATGTTGATGTAGTGTTTGGCACCCATTTCTCAGTAACAAAAGGTTATTTTGCTACAACCCAAAACAACTGATCTACTTTTGTTTTGTTTGCCAGTTGACATTTGCATTTATAATGGCATTACTCAGCTTGTTTTCCCTTCTGCGGGATTTTAGTTTCTGCTGTAATTACAGCTGAGAAATCAACAGCTTTTTATTAAACTACTTCCCCATTTTTTTACTCTCTTATGGAGGGACATCTAGTAATATTTGGTTTTGCTTGCTTTTCTGCTTTAAGTTTCTGGCTGAAGAATCAACATGTGTGACATTATTACAGTGAGCCTTTTCTGAACTGGAGAAACTAGGTAGGGAAAGTCTGCTTGAATAGGTGCAGTCAGACCTGCAGTGGGTCTGCCTGTAGTTTAGGCTGGCTGTATTGGCAATGGAGCTGGGTTACGATCATGGTTGTGGTACTGAAACCCAGCATTTTTCAGATGGAGCAACGGCCTCATGCAAACATGCAGTGTGGCTTTCCTGCTAGCCCAGCTGGCAGCGCAGGCAAAGTGACTGTAAATCCGCCTGGACTCTTTCTGAGTAAAGCAGCCTTTAGAAGTGGACAGGTTGTTCCTTGTTCTGTATCAGCCTTCATTTTGCCCAGCATGATCTAAAACCTACATATTCACTCTTTGCAAATGCTCTGAAAGGGAAGAGATTTTATCAAGGGGTGAGAAACTAGCATTTGCCATTCTGCATCTGTGCCGACCACTATTTATCTGCTCCTGAAACAACAGTCAACATGAGATCACATTTTGTGTGAAACAGCACAGTGCCTATCTCCCACATACCTCTGTTGATTTACACCAGCTGATGTCTTGGCCCATAACCATGCTCACTCCAGATCTCCCTCTGGTTGCAGCTAGGTCTCACCCCTGCACAGGCTGACCAGCAGGGACTCCAGCTCTGCCTGCGAGGGTAGAAGCTCACTTTAGACCCAGTCTCATTTCCAGATGTGTGTGCTGAGGCCATGCACTTATTGCTTTTCTTCAGTAGAAAAATCTGTCTGTGGCTTCCTTCTTAGAGTACATGAAAACCTCAGATTTAGCAAGACTTTTAAACTGATGCTGGCAGTTGGGAAGTAACCCCCTGAATAATAAGGCTGAAGATTTCTCTTTCTTTATATTCTTATTTTTGTTATTTTACTTTTAATGTTTTCTCTTTATTCTGAAAACTGTGTGTTCAGTGCTGCTGTGATTGTGATTCTTTTTTCTCTTTTTCAAATGCCCAGTGAGAGAGCAATACTGATCCAACGTGTCAAGCTTTTAAAAGCAGCAGGTCATTTACAGTTGTTCAGGTTTAAGAGCATGTTTATTTATAAATATTTACCCAAAGGATAAAGAAATAAGAAGCTGGGAATGTTTTTCTGATCTGATCAGGTGGCACCATGTAGTAGATTTACAGCAATTTTCCAGCTCTGTGAGCTCTCCTAGGCAAGGAAGCTGCCAATGAACAGCTCCTAGGTTTCCCTTTTGCCAGCGGATACACTGATGGAGATGTTAAAGTACGAAGCATCTTGAAAATTTTTGCTTGTCTCTATTGAATGTTCTTACCTGATCACAGCTGACATTTATCCTCACCTGCTTTTCTCTGCATAAGCTGCATGTAGCTGAAAGCCTGGTTAAAGGACTGAATCAGTAAGATTAAATAGCAATTGCATCTTTAATACATTAACAAATTATATACAATTTAGCAAGAGTATGAAAAGTAGATAATGCAACTATAAATATGTTTTGCTTTGCAGACTTTGAGCTAAAAGAGCCTTGGCTGGAACCTTGCCTCTCCTGAAGGATACAAAGAAGAGTTTGGTCAGATTTGTTTTCAGAAATCTAGAAGAAATTGTTTCCTGAAAAGCATCCAGTTACTTTTACAGTAGCAGAGGATTTTTTGATTTTGCAATCTTAAAAGTTTCTGTATCAACCTTTATTTTGTCCTGCTGTTAGTCATTACTTTCATAGACAGCAATGATTAACTGTGACTTAGAAGGAAGAATCATTATAATGTGTTGTATCTGAGAATTGTAGTGAAGTTTTAAAACCAGTCAGAACAGTGCAGAAGAAAATCTGAATGGAAGACTACACTTGCTGTGAAGAGGATGTGATGAAAACTTTAGATCAGTTTAGTTGTTACCACAAGATTTTTAAATCATGGGCATCTGGGTACTAAATCAAGCAGCTGCATTGTCTTTTGCATGAACAGGCTATCAGGAGTAGCAGTTACCCTCTGTGCTTTGTCTCATGTCTTTGTTATCAATTAGCAAGAGTTTACATGCTCAGAAACTTCTTTTCCTTTAAGATACATGTAACCTGTGAATATTTTCAGCCATCAATGTAATGCGTTGAGCTTCCTGCTTAATCCAGTTGCTGATTATAATAGATACATTTTTTTAGATGAACTTTGTGTAGCAGACTTGGATGAATGTGAAATTATCCTCATTTATAGCCAAGCTCAATTTAGACTGGAATGCTCTCAGGGTATGACAATAGCATTTTGTGCTTTTGGGAATTTAGGGTAATTTTAGACAGAGATATTAGAGCTCCAATGATTTTTTTTTTTTTTTCTGCAACCATTTTGAGGCAAGATAATTTTTAGATAGAGACATCCATTTGAGCTGGTTACTTTGCCACAGTCACCCTTAGCTCAGTCATTACCAGGTTGCTTTTTCTTCAGCTGCTGGGTACTTTGAGCTGCTTTTCTGCTAGTTCCTTAATTACTAAAAACCAATTTTCATAGCCATTCAAGACATCCTCCATTTTCTAGGCACACATTTTGTGAAACACCAGAACATTACTTTTGTTCCTGTCATCTTTATCCATCTTTCCTAATCAGATTTTAGTCAGTAGTTAAACGTGGATGCTCGCAAGAAAAGTCAAAAGTACTGAAGATGTAAGACAAAACCGTTACTAAGCAATTACTGGTTGATGCTTAATTGTTGCCTTTTTTGGAATATCATGTTCAGAGCCATTTGGAAAATGTAGTGATGGTAAGCTTTCCATATTTTGTTTCTTGTTGGATGGGGCCTTATGACGTGTTAGTTCTTGCTGGAAAGAGGATGGGATGTTTGTGGATAATAGGTCTGTAAATTGGTACTAAAGGACAAGGTTTTTTAGGCTGTCTAGCAAGAACATGGGGATAGTACAAAGGAGGGAAGACAGTGATCAAAGGGGTAAAACTTCCACTAGGGGGTAGCTTGATAAAAGCAGTAGGAGACCAGTTATAGCAGAATAGAAGCAAGCATGTCTTTAGCCACCACTGAAGACAGACTACTGGGCAAGATGAGGCATTGCTCTGTCCTAATGTGGCATTTTTTGCATCTTTATCAGTTTTATTTGTTGCTCAGACCACCATACAACTAAGATTTTAAGCATTTACTGCTGAAAAGCCTACGAGCAAGGACCAGGTATGTGCGCAAGACTTTGCTAGACTTAGGCCCTATACTTTATTTGGTTAAATGGTACCATGAACATTTACACAGCTATATAAATAATCACATCCAGTTAGTGCTGTAAGCTGAGTCAAAGTAGAGATTTTAAGTGCCAAGGACTTAGAACATCTCTTTCTAATTTTATCCTGGCTCAAAGTATGTTTAGAAGATGAGGTACAGATAAAATCAGATAAGGAAAATTATTTAGTATTCTGTCACTTGTAAAAAAGTTTATCAGTTAAAAATGAAAGACGTGAGAAAAATAAATTAATCTTTTACAAGAAACAAGCCCATATCTAATGGCTGGATTAGGAGTTTGTGCTTAATAAGCAGCAAGAGATTGCAAACAGTCCACACTGGCTGTTGACAGACATCCTGTTTTTGGCAGTTTGTGCCTACTTCACAAAGAGATGCTACATGCAGAGGTAGCAAATCTCCAGGCGTTGTCTTAGCTGTAGCTAATTAGCTGGAAGATGGGTAGAAAAACATGAATGACTTAAATGAGTCATTGCTGTTTGGACATGTTCCAGCTGACTGTGTTTCTGGTAGAAAATGCTGATTCTTCCAAATGAAAACATTTTGCTGGAATATATAATCTCAATGAGACTGCCATTTGTGCTCTATCCAGACTGTTCTCCCACATTGCCAGGCTCTTTGCCAGTCAGCCAGGCAGGTGATATAGAGGTGAGCTCTTTGCTTCTTCATCAGCTGGATTTGCAGTGCTGCCTTCTGCCTTGTCTTGGCACCCAGCTCATTTTACTCTGCCACCCTAGGGACATGCAGCTAGGGACCATGCTTCTTCCCACAGCCCTGTCAGCTGTTGGCTGTCCAAGTCTACCATTCCAGATGAATTTTTTTCATAGGTTTGAAATATTTTACAGGTTGGATGTAAAGTCTTCCTGGCAACTCCATTAATATACAAAGACCCTAGTAGCAAGAGGAACCCTTAGAAAAAGTACAACAGATGCATTTTTTTCTTCTGCAAGAAAAACTTCAATAGATTCCTGGTTCTTGATTTTTAAATCAGGAGGTATCTTTAATGTTTTCCTGAATTCTTTCCAGCTGACACTAGGCTATTCCTCCCCTTAGCAGTGACATAATATCTAATAGCATATGCTAAGTTCACCTTTAATTTGTTTATCAAATTGGATTTGTGGCACAAAGGATGTGAGAGGTTCATGTGCAAAAAAAATATTAGTGGGTTTTCATAGCTTATGGCATACATAAAATCTAATGGTTCATGTTACTTTTGGGGAGACAGAGGCAAAAAAGGGTAAGGGAAAAGTCTCAGTAGAAATCTGAGAAGAGGAAAAAGCACTGTCACAGCACCTCAGGTTAGAAGTCTCCACAGCTGCAAGTGGGAAGTAGGCTACAGCATTGCAAGTGCAGGCTTTTAGCGTAACAGATGGTAAGGCACCTTGCAACAGACTGCTGCATTTTCTCTTTGCCAAGTAGCTGGAGGTCTGTTCATCTCTTTTAATATCCCATTTGTTGACAAGCTGTCCTTTAAAAACTCATAGGATTTTGCCTGCCTAGAGGCATGTCATAAGTTTTGAATACAAACTACGGTTTGGTAGTTCCTCAGGCAAAAGTATCATTCTTGATCCGACAACAGTTCTTTATTTCAGTTATAATATTTGTATCCCTTTTTTGGCTCCAAAGTGTACAGATTCTCCAGCACAGAGATTTATTTTGTGCTTGGCAATTTATATCCTTGTGTCACAGATTATGAGATTTTGCAACATACAAGGCAATAAAAACATTCAGCTTGGCAAGTCATATTCCAGGAAGAAATGTCAGCCATGGATTTGTCCTTCCTGGAAGTTGAGGCAAGATATTACCTCAAGAAGAAACAGAAATTACTCGTGTTTGTTTATCACAACATAAGGACTAGCTTACCCTAGTGGTGGGAAATTTGCATTCATCTTTGTCTTTCCTATACGAAAACTGCTGTACTAATAAGGAAGGAAGGAAGAAGAAAAATGGGACAATTGCTGGCAAGTAATTCTTGCAAAAGAGAAAAAATATGTTTATGTTATGGGATGGAACAATCATTAGTGACTTTAAACATGAGCCATTTCAGTCTCCTTAACTCCCAGATGTTCCTGCTGGCAGAGGCTGGCTGTCCCTCAGCCCTACTACTTGTGCATCCTTAAAAGGGATATGGAGTGATGTGGTTTCACCTTTGCGCTAAGCAGATCAAATGGTGATTTGCTTCTTTAAGGAGTGGTCTTGTTGTTTCTCAGTGTTCTGGGTCTCGCCCTCATATAACCTCCGGGCGCAATTCAGTTGGCCATTCCAGTGCAGAACTAATGCTTTTTTTTCTACTGCTCCGTCACATTATCTGACATGAGAGAAATAAGGGGAAGAGAATGCAGGGTAAAGGTCCTGTAAGTGCTGCTTTGTGTATTATGCTGGCATGGCTGCATGGCATTATAGCCTAAGGAACATGTAGGTTGCTCCTTTTTGAATCCCATGCCTAGAGTCTGGGACACCTATCAAAGAATTCTCAGAGGGATAGAAGTTGAGGAGGAAACCAGATGTTTTTTTGATCAAATGTCTTCTTTTTAGTGATAATTAGTGAAATAAGAATGAAGCCAGTTTTTTGACATTTTATAACGACAAAAAAAAGGCAGGGTTGGGTTGAAAGATAGCAGATGGTCCCATGGCACTATGTTTAATCTGCATCTGGAATCATGCCTTTTCCCTTTGTTCTCTTTGGGGCTCTCTAATTATTTGAAAAACAAAACAAAATAAGCCCAAACCCCAGTAACAACAACAACAAAAAAACCCAAAAAACAAAGAAAACAAAAACTCCAGCACAGCAGCTAGATGGAGCAAGACATTTAAAAAAACCCTTCCCCCTCCTGTGAAACATTTCCTTTTAACCTGAAACTGATGGACACTAGGGAAGCAAGTTATTATTCCTTTCCTTTACTAGGAGAACATGCAGTTTTTGCCTATTTCACAAAGGATACATATTACATAAAATACTCTCCTTCTGTTCTTTTTTTACATTACATGCACTAATAAAATATACTTGGCACAGTTCAGGGTACTTGTGAGATGGCCAGGTTTTATTATTCAAATAAAAATATGCCTGTGCTTTTCAATTTATTCATTGTATATATTGACCTTTTTTCAAGATAACAAACTAGCTTTCAAGAACAAAGGAATACATGAGAAATGTTGTAGCAGGAATCCCGGTGTAGTGCAGCCTATACAGATGTTCAGCCTTAAGTAGAGGGAAGGAGGGGGCTTGGTAAATGCAATAGTGGCATGTGTAGGTGATGATTTATGCTGCATTTTAGTGGATAGATAGAGTTGGGGATAGTGCTAGTTAGGGTCTGTAAATATTATTGCTGGACTTTGTATGAGCCAAAAGCTTGGATAACAGGGTCCAGTAAGATATGAATGTTTTTTTAATCATAATTATATTGGCTGTCTTGATGGGCTGAGCACTACAATCAAGACTGTGCATATATTTAAAACAACAGGTGCTTTAACTTCACATCTTGTCATTGGTGCAGGGTTTGTGGTTGCAATGAGTCCTGCTATGGGCAAGATTCAGTGACAGTGGCTTAGTTTTAGTACTGATGCGTATTATTATACACAAGGCACAGCAAGTTTGTTTTGGGATAGTCTGTTAAAAATATAAGCAACTCACTTCTGCAGTGAAAGTTCCAGTTATGAAGTTCTCACATTCCTTTAGTCCCTGGGAAGAGACAGGAGAAGCACAAGCTCCGAGAGATGAGCACATCTTACATTTTTAGAAGGTACATTGGAGAAGACACTAGTATTATTTTGGTTGCCTGCATTGCAAAATTGAGAGAGAGATAAGCAGTTTCTCTACAGGAAGATGTTAAAATAATCCAATCTCATGTTGAAAAAAGTGGAAAATAAACTTCCCAGTTTGCTATTTAAAGGTTTTGAAGGCTGCTTGTAGTAAACGATCCTGTCTCCTGCAGTTTGGCGTCAAAAGAATCAAGCTTCTCAGAACCAAAGGTAGATTTAAAAAAGCAGAAAAAATATGGCTGCCAGATCTCCTTTTCCAGCAAAGGTTCTTCTTGCAAATTTGCTGGGAAAGAAGCAAGGAATAATAACAGGAGTATTGACCTACCTTCCTTTTCTCCAAATATATTCTAAGAATGACCTGAAAAATATTTCTTCTCTAAAACAGAAATTGCTGCAACAGGAATAAGATCAAATTCTTATCTGGGATTTTTTTTAACTATAGATTGTTAAAAGAACATCGTGAGACCAAATTTGCCACCCAATATTTTGTATAAATGCCAGCTTGGTGGGATTTGTGTATGTGAAAGTCATAAGAATATGCTAAATCCTCTAGAATTTTTTCTTGTTAATTTTGAAAAGGAATGAGGCACCTCAGAAGGTGAATAATCTCAGCAACTGTTTACAGACATTCCCAGAAGGAAAGCTTTCAGTGCCTATGAGAGTGTAAACAGCATGTATAATTTGGTTTTGACTGACTAAAGATTTTGGCTTGGCTTTGGTAGTATAAATGTTGGAGTTGTGGTTGGTTTGCCATAAATAGATGTCATGAGGATGCTGGAAATTCAAAAATGCATTATTTTTGTTGTGTATTATTTTCTTTTTATTATGTGGTATAGCTAACAACCAAGCCTATTTAATTATGTAGCTTTGCTATTTGAAGTTATTACATATTAGTGCTAAAGTTGCTTAAGGAGCATAGAAGGACCTGCTCCTAACAGGAGCCAGTCTCAAGAACCAGGCTTCCATTTCTCACAGAAAGGATATCTGTTGTCATTTTTCCAAAACATTTGTCTTCCATTTCCCTCATAATATTGTAGTACTTCTAGAGGCATTCTGTGTCCTGAATCTCATATCTTCTCATAACTAGACAGAAGAGGCTTTGTAAAAGTCTCAGTGGGATATGGTTTGAGTAACAGCTCTCTAATACTGGGATGATTTTGAAGACTAGATGCATTATTTAGCTTAGTTTATTTTTTGGATAGCTATTTAAGATGTTAAATTAATGTGCTTCTGTGTGAAATCATCATGTTCGCCAGAAAAATCAAATGATCCCACTTAACATCTCTATAGTTTATCTGTAAACAGTAAGCAAATGAAGAATTATTAGGAGGCATTGGCTTATTTTTATCATGCAACTCTAGGCTCTGTGTCAGAGAGGTCTTCCTAACCAAAACCCAGGAAAGTCTTTTTGGACATGAAATGCATGATAGTGGCTGTTTTGAGAGGAAAAGACTACTCAACTTTGACTTGGAGCTCAGAAATTCAGAAGCATCAGGCAGACAAGGGAAGAAGGAGGCATTTGAGTGTTGCATTCAGAAAAATAGCAGTAAGCCAGATTCAAGGAACTGTCCCCAAGGAAATGTATTTAAAAAAACCCAACCAAACAGAAAAACCCCACCTCAAAACCAAAAAACCAACAACCAAACAAGAAAAGGACTTTTTGCAGGCAGGAGGTGCTTTTCTGTACTGGAGGAGGCTGTATTTACTTTCATGAGAGCAAATATTCAAAGTTTAGCATTGTCTAGGGTGAGAATTGCTTGCAAGCTTAATGACAAATAAAAGCACTTTGAGGAACTAGATGGGCTTTGCTGTTACTGTGAGAATAGCACAGGGCTGCCCCCCTGCATGCAGACACCCCACTGCCTACGTTCCTCATGCCTGAGGCCACACAGGTAAGCCAAAAGGCCTCTGAGGTCTGGCCCCTCTCTGACTCCATGGCCATTCCAGCCCTCCTGGCCTGCTCCCCTTGTGGGACAGAAACGTCTGAAGAGGGCAGGGACCCACTGCTGCCCCAGCTTGTCCCTCCCTGTGCAGGCCACCAGCTCTGCTGCTTTCGTGACTCCTGCTGCCGGGTCTGTGGGGGAAGGTCTGCACCTGGAGGAGGGCACCAGAGTAGGAAAAATTCATACCAGTTAAAAATATGCCAACTTTGGCCATTTAGAACCTTCTACAGATGAACAACACTGAGAAGAATAAGAATGTTTTGGACAGGAAGAAGTGCAATGTATTCCAACATGTGAAGTCGCTATCAGAGTGCTTGAGATGATGCAGGACTCCCATAATTGCAGAGGAGTGCCAGGCCCGTGCTGGTGAGGCAACTCTCCCACCAAAATATCTTCAGGTGGGTTGGTCTTATTTGCCAATATATCTTAATGTTACCTTAATGCTTGTGGGTAGAACACAGAGCTCTAAGGAGCAATCATTGCCATAGAGGTATTGAGCCACTAAATGGAGCTGGTTCACAGATATTTCTGATGGCCATAATAAACTTATTCTGGAGAGACCATCTTATTACAACTTGTCCATTGCAGTGATGTTATTCATGTGGCCAGAAAAGAAATGTGCTTGCTCTTTTAACTTTCAGAGAATGAATCAGAGAATTTAACCCATACAATATAACATTTTGTTCCTGTTTGTGGTTTTCTGGCTTTAGCTTACTAATCACAGTGTAAATATTTGACATATTTCCAGGTAAACTTACCTGATAAGGCTAAATATCCATACAATACTATTTTACATTATTGACCAAAACATGTATTTAATCCTCAATTCATAGAAACGAAGCTGAAAGTCTTTCATAGAATGACGCAGGGTTTGAGTGACTTCCTCTAGCATGAATGTTAACTTATGATTTAGCTTTACAGCAAACTCATGACAAAACTATGGAACTACTCCAGTCCTGCAGAGGTTCATTGAAAAAGTCCATGAAATCAGCTGAAGAACATCCATTCTCTGGACGGATGCAGCAGTTCCTGCCTTCAGCCTTTCGCCTGCTCCAGGGAGCTACCAACACCTGAGCCCCTATCAAGATTTGCAGTGAATCATAGCAAGATAAACTAAAATTGCTGGTTTATGCTGTGGAGTTTCAGCAGTTGTTTCATTATCAGCTGAATCATTCCTGCAATAAAAGGAAAGGAAATCTCAAAGAACAGGGTAGATAGCTGGATGCAAACTGTCCCTTCCTCTAAGAGCAGAAAGATAAAAATTGAAGATATTTCAATTAAAGAACATAACTGCAAAAAACAAGAATGGTAATAGAGAAATATGAGAGGGAGAAAAAAAGAAATGAGACATTGAGAAGGTCAGGAAAGATGCTGGATATTGCATTGCTTGCAGGATGCCATGACTTCTTGTTTTCAAGTATGCTTAGAGAGGAATAGGGAATAGGAGGCCAGTTTTGGACTGTTCGATTTGGCAAGCAGTTCTGTCAAGGGTGAATTGGTTAGTTTTGTAATTCCTGTGCTTACAGCTGGATTTGCTACATGGTACTTAAATGTACTTTGTAAAAGGAGGCTGTAGGGATTAGTGTGCTTTTACAAAGCAATTTCTTTTTTTCTCTTGACAAAAACGTTTTTCCTTCCTTTTGGCAATGAAAAGGAAACTTAAGGAATTGGCATAGTATTTGTGAATTGCACCAAATACTACCAAAGACTGGATTAATATTGATTTATGTAAAAGATAAGCAGGAAAAGGCATACAAAATTCTGCTTGCCCATCTTGTATGGCTAGGACAACTCCAGCTTGCTGTCCGTGAAATAGTTCCTCTGTGTACTATACCTTGAGCTGAACTGAAAATGCAGTAACTCTGAAAAAGCTGCAGTACAAACTGAATGTACTGAACTAGAGAATTTATGAAAAACTGTCTTATCTCATGTTCTATTGTAGGTTCAGACTGTTTCCTAGCTTGATGCCAGAATTTAGTCAACAAGGTGCTTTTTAAAGGACTAGCGTAATTTGGAAAGAAAATGTTTGCATAGGCATCAGCTTTTTGTTCCATCTTTTTTTTTAAACTGATATTGAGGATGTGCCACTTACTGAAAATACACCATTTTTGGTCAAAACTGAACTATGCTTTGGTAAGACATATTGCAGCAAAGTGTAAGGAGAAAAATCACAGCAGGTCTTTAAAATCATTCTCTTACCAGTCAGTACTTACGTAGCATAATGCGTGATAGTTAACTGCTAAATTCCAATCTTCCAGCAACAGGCTTCTCCTGGTGAAATGATTTCTTATGCTACCTTATGTGGTTAATTATCTGTTACTAGTTGTTAATATTTTTTACATTTCTTCCCAGACCTAAGTTTCCAGTTTTGAGTATAAGTATGCAAATAAATAGCTTGAATTTAAGAAAGGGCAAAGTGACCTAATTTCTAATTAAAACCTTGAACAGTTGTGATTCAGGCTTCTCAACTAGTGTTTATGGGAGCTAATCAGATGCAGGTCATAGAACTATGTGCATAGGTAAACACAGACATCCAGTTTTTGGCACCTAGTTTTCGGAGAAGTTTGACACAGATTCCCTGAAGTACAGCATATAAGCCATTGCTACTTGACAGCCTCTCCACTGTGATAACTGTCTTGTGATGCACCTTCTATTTTAGAAGAAATTGCACGTTTTAATCTCCTCCTCTGTATTTCCTCTGAAATCAGAAGGAATTTGACCAGGGCTTTCCACTGGTCCATTTTACTGAAATATGTGATTTTCTACTGTTGCTGATGGTGATTACAAATCAGTGCAATAGGAGCTACAAATTAGTGCAGTAACAATCTAGAGATGAAAACCCCTTGGTTGCTTAAAAAGAATGACAGATAGCTGTTCTCCTGGGGATATAGACTGCAAGCAGGAAGTTCTCCTGTTGTTAATAATCCTTAATGGAACAGCTGTTTCAGGTTTCTCTTGTTCTAGAAGTATGGTGTTATGTCAAGGGGGTTTGCAAAATCACATTTAACACCATGTTTTCTTTGCAATGTCAGGGATACGTATTTGCAAATGAAATGCTTCAGGCTATAGAAAATGGTGTCTTAGAAAGTACTGCAAAGAAAAAGTACCAGGAAAAATATGCCATACTTTTGGAGGGGGATATTCACATCTAAAATTAGCTTTATAGGTCATTTGAGTAAGGGTAACCTAACTTGAAACAAGTAGCAGTTCCTACCCCACAGAAGATAGGGTTTAACAGCTCATTTAGCAACTGCTGCTGGTTAAAATCTTGACTGCCTATTGGTTTGGCATTGTCCTAAATTGTAACCAGGTGGTGCTAATTGAGCAATTAACTGCTGCTATATAGAGATGCTAAAACTCCAGTAGGTTTGGAGAGAGTATTTACTTGAGAAGTGTGGTTGGTTTTTAATGTGAGGTGCTTATTTTGTTTAAGGTACCTATGTAAGGTACATAGCTAAGTGATTTTAGAAATGAAAGCTATGAATTGCCCTTCCTATTCACTAACAGGTATTTGCGCCAATTCATCTGAGCACCTGAAGCTGGAACATTCCTATAGCATGCTCTTCCAGTACACATGGCTGGATATGCAACCTGAAAGTAAGTTCAGTGAGATTCTTGTAGCACAGTTTTAAGTGAATATATTGAGTAATAAAATGCATTTTAAAGAAGTGATGTGTAATATATTTTAAGTAAATATGTTGAGTCAATAATTGATTGAATAATCACTCCTATTTTATCAGGTGTTCCCTGCAGTGTAAGCTTGAGCTCCTTCAGGGAGAGCAAAGACCAAAATCTGGGTCACTTACATCTTTCTTAAATGTCACTTCTTTTTCCACTGGTGGTAGCTGTATTTTAAAACAAAGATTAGGAATTTTGTTCCCCCCCCCCCCCCCCCCCCATTAAGGGAATATAGTTCAGAGCAGTAAAGTCTAAATGAACACCATGATGATGTCGTTCTAGGTATTACAGTGCCTAGAAGCACTGCTTCTCAGAAGTTTGTGCTGTTATTTACAGGCAGAAATCATCTTGGTCTGCCTATATGCTGATCTGCTGGGAAAGAATGTTACTATAGCTGCTTTGGGTTCAGTGGTGTTCTAAGGAATTGAGCATTAGCGAAGCCAGAGTATGCAAAAAACATTATGTCTCTTCTTAATTATTTCCTCCTTGTATTTTCTATTATCTTTTCCTGATCTGATTGTAATGCTTCCCATAACTTTTGGGAAATAAACTTGGGGAGCAGAGGTAAACTGCTATGAGGGACACAGAATGCACTCACTGCTCATAACTTATTAAAATTAGTAGCTCAGCAGGGTTCTCTGAGCTGATGCTCAGAGTATGACTAGCACATTTCTCAGCACTACACAGAGATGTGTGTATGTACTCTTCTGTTCTTCTTCTCAGTTTTAAGCTCATTGTGTTTTTTCTGGGGAAAGAGGTTTTAATTTGAAAAGTTTAGTTTTGAAATCAAATGCTGAGCCTGAAAGCGTTTCATTTAAGAGCTGTAGCATTTTTACCATATCTCAGTCTATACAAAGTGATGTCCAACATGTATTTTAGAATTAATTAGGGATGTTTTTGCTACTGACAACAATAAATGTATCAAAAGGAAACAGGAAGGATGTTTTGTTGTGTGATATGTTATTTCTGCAACTACTTTGCATAATATAGCTATGCAGGCATGTGCCTTTGTAAAGAATGTCATTAATATACCTGTTCCTCATACTTGCAGCTCTGCTTTCCAGGCTTGATTATCTTAAAAATTGTGCATCCTAAAAAGTAAGTTGTCCTTCTGAAGTAAGTCATGTTTGTATGAAAAGTACACTACCTCCAAGTTTGTACCAGTGATGTCATGTGCTCTTTACAAACCACTAGTTTCTTCCTCTCCTCCTTTAATGTTTGCATTTTGTATCTCGGGGTGGGAAGATGGGGCTGGAGAAGACAAGGCTACATCACAGGCTGTCTTGAAAAAAATTAGGCTATGAATGACTTTAAAAATGATTTTACAAACTAAAGGGTGAAGGAGTCACTGGGTTACACTGTTTAGAAGTATGAAGGCTTTTAGTAATGGAAAATCACCAATGAAAATGCTGAGATTATCACTGTGTTTCTTCTTGATGAAAATGAATGTCAGAGCACATGATTTTGATCTGAAATATTCTCTTGAGAACAGTTAAGGAAAGTGGGCATAGAACAAATGCTTTTGATATTGCAAATGTATACAAAAGAATGTTATGTATTCATTTTTATGTTACAGAAGCCTACCCAGGCTTAATAAATTATCCCTTCTTGCTAACCTTCCTTGAAGTAATTTGACACTTGCTTTTCTAGTTAAGGTTTTACATAATTACAGGTTTTGATATATTGGTGCTATGTCATAGGGAGATAGTATCTGAAAAAAAAAAAAACAAACCCCACAACAGGACAAAAAAGAGTCACAGGGAATTAATGTTCTGTTACAAGTCTGCAAGCAAATTTGAACAGTCTGTTCTAAAATATTTTGTACTTCTGGCATAGAAAGACAGAAGAGCTATGTTGATAAGCTGGAGAAAGTTATGTGCTTGTGTGTATGGTGAGGGGGATCTTTTGTGTTTTAAATCTGGCCAGATCTCTATGTGATCTGAAATCAGTACTGCTTTGCTGATAGGGACCAGGCTAAAGTGGAGCTAATTGTTGGCTTTAATGTTATGTTGTAGATCAGTCTTGAAATTCCCATCCTGTCTTGTATATGTGAATTTCTGCAAAATTTGTCCCATGGCCTACTTTTAATTTCTTTGTTTATAACATAAAACTGAAATATGCTTAATCTACAAGGAGTCTGGAAGGATTTAGATCACTAGTGACTGTTAGTACCATGTCCTGTGTTCAAGGTGGCTAAAACTGATCTAGGTCTAAATTGTGTCTTTCTGAGTTTCTTTCTTTTTTGAGAGATGGAATCATTCACCTTTTCAAGCAAATTTTCCTTTTCTAAAATATCTTCTAAAATATTTTTTTCAGACTTTCTTTCTGGAAACCAGAAACATGTGGTTTAAAATGTAACCCAGAATAAACTGATCAGAAGAAAAACCTCAACTAACCAACCCCTGCATTATTTCAGTTCTACTGGTTTTGGTGTACTCATAGGACACATACTGTAGCTTGGGCATAGCAGGAAAGGACCCACCTTTCCCATCACTTATTTCTCCTGAGGATATTACAAGGCAGGGGAAGGTAAAGTGGGCTCTCTGTCAAGGGGGTGGCCTTTTGTTGCTCAGGCCCATGAGCTGAGTGATGGTAGCTGTGCTGATGGGGCCAGTTGCACTGAGAAAAGTTGATAGAAGTTTTCATAGCAGAGTTTTCCTGAGGTAGCAATGTTGGTAAGAAGTGGGGTGTAATTTTACATCATTACTCCTGTATTTCTTTATATTTGTGTATTGTATACAGTTCTGGTGTCCTCAACATAAAAAGGACATGGAACTGTTTGAACAAGTCCAGAGGAGGGCCACGAGTATGATCAAGGGACTGGAGCACCTCCCGTATGAAGACAGGCTGAGAAAGCTGGGGCTGTTCAGCCTGGAGAAGAGAAGGCTGTGTGGAGACCTCATAGCAGCCTTTCAGTGTCTGAAGGGGGGCTCTAAGGGTGCTGGGGAGGGACTTTTCATTAGAGACTGTAGTGATAGGACAAGGGGTAGTGGGTTCAAACTTAAACAGGGGAAGTTTAGATTGGGTGTAAGGAAGAAGTTCTTTACTGTAAGGGTGGTGAGGCACTGGAATGGGTTTCCCAGGGAAGTTGTGAATACTCCATCCCCGGTGATATTCAAGGCCAGGTTGGACAGAGCCTTGGGTGACATGGTTTAGTGTGAGGTGTCCGTGCCCATGTCAGGGGGGTTGGAACTAGATGATCTTAAGGTCCTTTCCAACCCTAACTATTCTATGATTCTATATTTTGTTGTGGAAGCTTTGCTTGTGTTTATCTGCTGTCACCTTTTGGTTCCTTTCTTTGATAAAACATAGTCTGTATGAGTAGGGCTTTTGAATCTCATGAGGCAGCAAGTGCTCTTTCACATGCAGTCCAGGCTTCAAGGGAGCAAAGAAAATGCTAAACAGAAAACCTGAGAGCGATCACATGGATGGTCCTCTGAAGGCGCCACTGAATAAATGTTTGTGATAGAGGTAGTTTTCTAACGTAGTGTGATCTTTCCAAGTATACCAGGAGGAAGTATGCCTCATTGACTGGGGACATTCATGGTTCTATTGAAAGATGGAAGAATGAATAAACAGAACACTTTATTTAAACAAACAAAAATTAAAAAAAAAACACCACCTCCTGGGTAACAGAAGCAATGCTGTTTGCTTTGATCCTTTATTTGCGCAGTAGGTGGTCATTTTAATATCTCTAATTCCAATTATAGTGGCAAGTACATGTTGCCTATTTCATTTTAGTTGTTAGGTTTTATGTTCCTAGTGTTGTAGTCCATATAGGATTGCCTGGAAATGTGGTTTGTTCTTGATATAAATCCATTGCTGTCAGTTGCTTTTGAATAGGGTTTTGGCCTATATCTGATGGAAGAGAAAGAACTGCACAGTGGTGTGTTATGCATGATGAGGAAATAACAAGGGCAATCTTTACATCTCATCTAAGCATCTGGCAGAGAACTCTTGTATTTCAGTGTGCCTGTTTCTTTAAACTTGCACACTGAAGAGCGAGGACTGCCTTTCTTTACAATTACACCTCTACTCTGATCTGTGCTATTGGATAACTTTCTAAATGAGTATGATAAATCTATGTAGCAATGGTGTTCCTTTTTTCCCCTCTTATGGCATCATGTTCCTTTTATTTTTATGGAAAGACTTACATAAAGGAGTTGAAGCTTAACATAAAACCATTCAGCAGATATGTATGATAAGTAATGGAACAGTTTACTTGCAGCATATACCACTTGGTGATATGTGGCAGTGAGAGATGTAGCTGATGAACTTCAGCTGAAGAACTTGTCTTTGCTTTCCTTCTTGGTCTCTAACCCCAACCTTGCTTATAAAAACAAGTGTAGTAAGCTTGGTTTCCCTTCTTATTCCAATTCTCTTGCATAAACATATCCACAAACTAAAGGCAAAATTCATATGGATGTTTTAGTTGCATACTTGCATTCTTTTCAGAAATGAAAGTTTTTTCTCAGCTGAACACTTCATTTGCCATGGCTATAAGCAATTGGTGTGTTAATGTTTTCTCCTTATAAAAACTTGTCAGTAGCTTTCTATGGATAAAGAAAATTACTATTCTACTAGTCTTTGCAGTTTTGATAAAAATCAATGGTATCTGAATTGCTGCTGGCAAAGGCTTCTCAGGTTTGTGGTGAAGTTCTTTTCTGAAATTGGCAGAAAAACATCTTTAAAACATGTTTCCTGGACTCAGATGGGATATGGCATACCTGGCTTGAAATCCCAATGTCCTCCATTTACTTTCAGAGGTCTGTCTAAAGCAGCAGATTGCTGGCTGACCATGGCTGCCTGTGTAACTATTCTGTCAGCTTTGTGTAACTGAATTTAACAGGAGCTTTTTCTTCCACACAGCAGCTGAGGGTGCTGATCAAATTATCATTTCAATCAAGTTTTGGTTGGATGTGGAAACTGGCTGTGGTTTGTCCTAAACCTGTCTTTCTAGGGACTTAGGACATCCATCTCTGGCTTTGACTGCTGTAGCCCCTGCTACAGCAGGGGCTGGTAGCTAGTTATCTCACTTGATATGGCTCCTGAAAACACAAATGGACATCCAAAACTGATAGGTGTCATTCTCAGCCTGCACTGATTAACACTGGTTGAGTCTTCATTAACACTTTCTTAATGTAGCTTTTGGCCATTTGTAATTAAACTTTTGAGATCACATGGAGAGTTTGTGCTCTGCAGGAGAAATCTTTCTGATACATCATGATTGCAGAGCCCACCTGTCTCAGCAAGCATGGATGAAATGTGGGATGTTTCCTAGTGGAGGAGCCCTGGAAATAATGCAGCTAAAACTAAGCACAGTAAGAGCCTCAGCCACTGTCAGTGCGCTAAGCAACATATGTTTTGCATTTTTGAGACTATAGGCAAACCCTGCTTTGTAAACACTAGCTTAGTTGCCTGTTGCTAATGCTACTTGATCTGTGTCAGGCTAGGCTTGGATTTTGGGTTATTTCCTTTTAGACCACAACTTTGGACCTAGTGTATTCTAACAAATTAACTGAAAGATCTGCTAATTCTTAGATTGCTTAGCCAGCACTGTGCAATTTTAATTTATTGTGAGGATATATTACTATTTAGTGCTTTGTTAACTTGCCCAATGTTAGGTGGTCAAGTTTTGCAGCAGTGTTACCATGTAGAAGCCCAACCTGCTTGGGTTTGTTCCTTTTAACTATTATTCTGTGTCATTGGCACACTGAGTTACCCAATACACTAAAGTTATTTGGAAATATCCCTGGAACGCTGTATAAAACAGTTTATTCTGAGATATTACAAACTAACACGGACATGTTCTTACTCAGCAGACCTACTTCTCTTACTTATTAAAAATTATTCCTGCTGACATCAGTGGCAGCACACTTTCTGCTGCTTTTAGTTTCTGGCAAATTTTTGGTCCACTGTGTTATTTCCCAAACCTGTCACAAAAGCACACCTCCCAGGAGATGCTATCAAGCCACCCTGGACAGCAATATGTAGAAAAAGTGCTCTCTTCAGATATCCGCATGAAGAAAGAGAGCTTTGACAGTGCAACAAAGTTTAATCTTCTTCCACTAAAACTACAGTGTTCATGCACACACAGAGAGGCAAGGATGGCAGAAATAGAAGATAATATTTATGTGATTGTGGATGCATAGTACATTAGAAGAAAAACTATACAGTGTAAACGTAAAAAAGTCCATCATATTTACTGTCAGAAATACCAGCAGTGGGTGGAGAGATCTGTAATGAATGCTTTTTGTTTTACAAGCTGATATTGGCTAGTTTTGTTTCTGTCCCTCCTTCCTATGAACAACATGAGAGTGATCGATTATACAAAAAGTTGGAGTAAAAATTTCTTGGATGAGAATTGCTTGTCGACAACAGCTGTTGCCAAAACAAAACCTTGTGTTTCATATACCCTTTAAAGAGATGTCTAAATGCTTCTCTTTAAATCATAACCAGAAAATTATGATGGTGAAAGGTATTATTCTCAGAAGACATGTAACCTTTGGGAAGGAAAGGATCACTTCTGAATATCCTTCCAAGACTGCTATCAGTGAAGAAATGTGCTTTCTGGCTCCTCACCAAGCCTCACGGTTGCATCTGTCCTTTTAGAGCATGCTTTATTAATGCTAAGGAGACTGTGTACTGTTGTATGTGTTGTCTCTTTTAACTGGAGTAATGGATATAACGTTTTGAAGGATAACTAATTTGGCTTTCCTTCATTTTTTGGTTTGCTCATTTGCTACTAAATTGACTTAGTATGCTCATCACTTTGGGATGCTATTTCTTTTAGACACTGATACTTTCTGTAGGATTTTTAAATTCCTTTAGTAAGTCAAAGAAATGTGTCAATACTTGGAGGGGCAAAATTTCAATTTGTATTTTTGAAAAATTCCATCAGCATGCTATTAATAAACAACACTACTCAGACTCTTATTTAGCTTATTTTAGTTCATATTTGAACTTAAAAATATTTTTCCATTCTTTTATACTTGTATCTTGGTACTAATTAATTCAGTTATGAGTAATAGCTGGCAGGTTTCCAGATTATAAGAGAGTCTGGAGAAACCTTACACAAAGGTAAGGTTTTTTTTGCAGTAGTGGCGCAGCAGAAATAAGCTGCACCTCAAATAGCAGCAGGTTTTTAAGGAGTTACTAAAAGGGAACACAAATGATGCATCTTATGGAGTATTTATTAATATGCTAGAACAGCGTGAGCTGCTTGATTGGCTAGTGTGCATTCTGCAACGTGTATGTACCTGTTACAGTTTCAGTAATGTTAGTCATTAGCTACGTCACCTCCCTCTTGTTAAACAAACTGCAGTCTTCGTGAAGTGGAGGTAAACATGAATTTCACTGTAAACAGGTTGTTGAGACTGTTTTAAGTGGAGTAAACTGTGACAAGACCAAGGATGAGTGTAGCGTTTGGCAGTGTTCCAGACTAATTTGGTATGAGGCAAAAAAACCCAACCAGGTAGCTTTAAAGTGGTTTCTTAGGAGTCCCTTATAGTTGATGAGATAGAACTCTTGTAAGGAAGTTGTTGAAGTTTAACAAATTTTAGGGCTTCAGTATAAGCCCATGACAGGAAGACAGGCAAGTCAAAGAACTAGACTCAGATGGTTGTTTGAAGGATGTCTCTTTTTGGCTTGGTTCATTAAGTGAGCCCTGCACAATCCTGAAAAGTATCTTAAGAAAATTAAGGCAAAACATCTGACTAGTTGTGTTGAGAGGCCTGTACAGCAACTAACCCATATAAAATATAGTTGAAATAACTGGGCTATTCAGGACTTTTCATGAAGCCAGATGCTTCTAGTGGCTGGGAGAAGAAAAACCCAAACAGAAAAAACCACATTCCCTTGGGTCCTCAAGAATGCACTGGTGGAGAGGGAAGCTGATGCAATAAGAACTTGAAAGGTAGTGTGTGGGCTTGCTGGTTTGTGTTCGGTTTTGTTTGGTTTGGTTTTTTTTTCTATTTAGTTTTTTGTTTTTGTGGGTTTTTTTGTCTTTTGTGTTTTGTTTTGGGTTTTTTTTCATCCTGTTTTCTTTTTTTCCCTCTCCACAGACAGTTATAAATTTTGGACACTGTAATCTGCTTTCTAGGAGGGTGCTTTGACATCACCTGTCATTAGATAGGATTGGTTTGTTTCTTTAATACGTTGTATTACAAGCAGGAGTAGGAATACCTGAAAACCTGGTTACAGCTGTAGGGTGTGCAAATTTGGTATGGTTATAAATGTACCATTTTACTTGAAGTAACAATTCCCCATGGAAGATGCTGGTTACATATCTAAGAACTAAATTAGGGAGCTGTAATTAAACAAGGAAGTAACACCTGCATATTTTTAAGTGTGTTCTTTAACAAAGAATGAGAGGACAACAAGAAAATTGAGTAGAAACAAGTACAAAACCAAAAAACTGTTCATCTAAGCTAACTCATCTTTTTATACATTTTTGTTAATGCTGTTGCTGAGTTTATGCATTCCTGGAGTCCAGTTAGGTTTTTTGTGTGTGAGATGGGCCACATGTTCCCTGGAAACTGTTGTGACAAATGTAGTGTTGATTAAAGCAGTGTCTTTGTCAGATGTCATTGGGGGCTTTTAAACTGATGCCTGATGGCAGTGTTATTTTTAAAAGCATGAACTAGAAACAGAGGGAACATAAGATCTATGGCTATGTGACAGAAATTATAGACTGTATCCAGTTGCTGGCTTTCCCTTCTCTCTGGGCAGTTTTGACCAAACAGCAGTAGAAAGGGTGGTTTCAAAAGAACTTTAATACCAAAGTGACTGAGTGGTCTTTTTCCATGTTGAAATCAATGTGGCTTTGGAGAGGCAGGAAAGGAGATGTGTAAAAGTATATAGCTTGCGTGTGTCCTGATTTTTTTTTTTTTTTTTTCAATAAATGCTGCTCTTTTTGTGAAATACCTTTTGAAATCCCACTTCTGTACCACAGAGTTTTTTTTCTTTGCTGTCCTCATACATGTTCAGGTGTAACTTGCTCACCCCTTTTCCTGATCAGTGTGGGTCAGGACCAGTGCAGAACTGATAAAGGAATAAAATACAACATACTTTAAATACTTTAGATGAAAATTGTTCATCTTGTGCCTTTGCTTTTAAAGCACCATTTTGTAGGGTGTGGTTTCTTTTTCCTTGTTCTTTTTTGATTGATGTTGTAAGTATAGGCACATCCTCTTTTGTGACACTGTACTTCTTGTTTCTTCACTTATCTGAGAATCTGTTCTGGGATGCTGTATTGGATAGTGTGGTCACATATGCCATTTCATTTATCATGCTGTGGTAAAACAGTACACTGTGCTTTTAGCTTCAGTGAGCTTTATCACTCATTAATTGGCACAGACTTTAATCGTTTGTTGATGTATGTTCTTTTCAAATCTTTCACTTCACTTTGCTTTAAAAAGGCTAATGGTAAGCAGCTAAATTTAAATGGCAAACCAAATGATGTAATTGTTTCCTGATAGAGATTTTTAGACAAGAAGCAGTAACAATTTTAGTTTCCTGAATGTATTGGAGGACCATATATTCTTTATCACATAAGACTCTGCTATGGCTGTTCAGGCAGGTCTGCTTTGTACTTCTATCAACAAAGCTGTTTGGCCAAGGAAAAAAGGGAAGATTGGAGCTCCAAACAAAAGAAAAATAGCAACAGTGGAAAACTGACCAAAAGCCATTTTAATTTATTGAGGCCCAAAGGATGGTTGAGTTTCTATACTGGTATTTCCCATGGGATCCAAATTGGCTCCTTTATAACACTGTTTATAAATTCTTTTTTCACTGCTTCAGTATTATTAATTACACATCTGGGATAATTATGATCAGTCTTAGATCTTGCTGTTCCAGTGTATGCTGGTGCATTTGCATGAATTGTCTGTGCAAAAGTTGGGAGGAAGAAGAAAGCTTCTGATCTCCTACACATGTGGTAGGCTTTAAATTGTTTGTGAGGGTTTAAGAAAGTTTTGTGTTAGACTAGATGGGAAACCAGAGTCTTTTTATAGCTTTGTTTCTCTTCTTTCTTTGTGCTTGTTATTTCTGGTCTTGCAGGAGTGGTGTGCTAATTAAAACATTCTGCCTTCTGAAGCCTGTTCGTCACACATGAATTGTGTTTTTTAAATGAAAAAAATCCAAAGTAAAATGCAATGAGAAAAGTCTGTTGGAAACTTTCTGATTTATGTTTACATGCTTGGTGCAGCTTGCTTCTCTACATGCCTTTATACCTAAATGATTAAAATGATTAAGACTGAGTTTTTTTTGTGTGTGTGGTTTTTTTTAAGCTGTACATATAAAAATACTTTTATAATATGAAAATATACAATTATGTACTGTTACTGAAATAGCTGTAATTTAAGATGGCTTGATGTGGTAATGTGGATATTCTGCTTATAGTCGGAAATTTTAAGTTTTTTTAATAAATAGCAATATTTGTATTGTGTTTTGATTTTTAACCATATTTCTTTGAATACTTAACAATTACATTAACAGCATGGTAATAGCAACTAAAACACTACTATAAGTGGTAGATTACACTAAGTAAAACACTGATTAGGTTGCCCTTTTTTGTGGGGGGCAGTTGCACTAGGTAACGAAGGTGTCCCAGTCTGTTGTGGTTTTCCATTCCCAACTACCTTGGAGATGGATCAAATTGTCCTGCAGCTTACTCTTGGGGTATTTCTAGGGACTCTTCTCAAGCTCTTATTGTGTCTGGGAGAGGATCGTCTAAGAGTGTGGGCCAAAGAGAAAAGTGGAGGGGAAGAAGTTGGGTTAGGGGTGAGCTGGCCTTCTTCCAGACTTCTTTTATCTGTTTTGTTTAGGGCAATATTTCCCTGGGAAACTGGTATGCCCTTATGTCTCATTAAGTTTTTTACATGCTGCCTTTCAGTTCTGTTATTCCTTCATAAGTTTTCTGAAGCAGCATTTGCTAATGCCTTGGTGCTTTCCATGAAGACTACCAGCATTAACATAACATAAATATATGACAGTCTTTGTCCTCTGCCCAGAAATCCTTCCAAGTTACATCATTGCTAAAGCCTAATTGCCTCAGAGTCACGAGATGTACGTTTATCAAACAAATTTCTCAGCGATGGTTACAAGCTTGTGCTAGAGGGGTCAGGTAGTTCTTGGCACTGGAACTAATTTTTCTTCTGCTGATGTGAAGCATAGGCAGAGTAGATTACCACTTTTCTACAAATGCTATAGATTGATTTCAGCTTGCTCTCCTGCCTTGTAAGCCTTTAGATGCTGTGTAGAAAAGCTATTTTTATAGCCAAAATGGTTGGCAGACCAGGGTAGAGTTTAGAAGAATTCTTTCAAAAGCCATAGAAAAGTTAACTGTCTGATTATTTAGACTATTAGCTTCATGTACCACTGCATGATAATCAATAAGTCTGGACTAAGTTTCTAAAGTCAAAATGATTAGCATGTTCTATTAAACTTTCATCTCTTAGAACAGGTAATTGTTTGCTAAATTTCATCTTTACTGTTTGATCTCATTTCTGGTCATGCTGGAAAAAAGCTCTGGGAAGTTTTTGTGATACAAAAAGTTTTTGTAAAGCAGAGCTGGGTGGAACATTAATTACTTCAGCAACTGTTTTGATTTTTGCAGCACTCATAATAACTGACACTTGGAGGTGGATTTCACCCACTCTGCAATACTTAGCAATGTTTTTAAGACTGGTTTAAACATCAGTGAACTGTTCACTCAGTGTACTACAATTGCAAAGACAATACAGGCTTATCATCCTCTGAGCTATTTTATCCTACTTCAGCACTATTCATGTTGCTAGGAAGTAATTGCCATGCTGATGTAGCAGCTGTAAAAGTTTAACTAGAGTTGTTCTGCTGTAATTTGTTCTGTGGAACTGCTGTGGTGTTTGTGTTTTGGAACTGCATTTGATAACATGGTATTCATTATTTTGGTCTTCTGATTAATCCATGTTGAGTAGACCTCGGAGTCAATCAGTGGGCAACTCAACTAGGGCTATATGGGTGGCAGTCCTTCAGAGCAGCAGGAGAGATGCTCTGCTCTGAAGCAAAACAGAGTTTTACCTTGCCATGGTTTTAGTGAGACTGTAGGAAACGTCTCTGCGAAAAATCCTATCTGTGAACAGGATTTTTGGCAAGGGATTGTTGCATGAGGACATATCAGCAGTGATTTGGGGTATGTTATCTGGCCTTATCATGAATACAGACTGTGGTGGAGCTGGAGACCATGATGGAAGCCTTACTATGTATAGAGTGGAGAAAGTTCTTTAAAAGTATCATTGATGTTACTCCTGAGAGAGTATTATCTTGTCCAAGATGTAAGTAATAGATGTTAATCTGGAATGAATACAGTTTACAGGATCTAAGCCCTGAGTTTTTTAAATTAAACCCTTTAAAGTATCCTAAAATATGTCGCTGTTAAGTATACTTAAAAAAAAAATCCTTATTGAATGTTAAGAGAAATGTGAGACAGATGGGAGGGGATTTGGAGAGCTACTGAGATAAACATACAAAGAAAAATGTGTTCTAGACTATAACAGCTGTGTAACCACCAAAAGTGACCATGTAAAAATGCAGCTGAGAAGTAGGGAAAGAGTGAAGAAGATAATGAGGAACAAACTCGCAATTCTTGCATTGCTATCTAATCTGAAATGAGATAAAAAATATTAGTTATAAAATCCTTTTTCATTATAAGATTTTCAGCAACTGAAGAAGTTATATGTGAAGGAACAACATGGGCAATGATTTACAGGCTAGAAATTTCTAGATATTTTTCCTTTTAAATTTTTTGTATTTGTGGACTTCTTGAATTATGAGACTAAAAACTAAGCATGTCTTTATTGGTAGAGAGTAATTAATAGAAAATATTGATGGTTTCCATTGTTAAGAAGTGATGTAATCTGCAGTGTTACCAAATGACTCATTAATAACTGACCGGATCACATGTTGTGAATGATAAATCTGTATACTTGCAAATGTCTAGTAACTGCTCTTAGAACTTTGACTGGAAAGTTCTTTCTTTGAGTATTTGTGCAAGTTAATTTAGTCCTTTACCCTTTTCCTCTAAGCAAAGGCAAAGCAGATCATGGCATAGTAGAAGGGAAATAACTCCATGAAATAGTATGTAAACATTTTTTCAGGGGGAAAATGGTAATTATTTACTCACCTGTTGTTACTGAGGTGATTACTGGAATCACTGTTTGCGGACAGGAGTGTGGGAGAAGGAACTATTTGCCTTGGCTGGTGCTGTATGTTGCAAACAGCCCTAGAGATGGAAGTTCTGGGAAATTTTTGGCTTATCAATCTGAGACTAGTGAGAAAGGCAGACCAGGACACAAAACAGAGGTAACAGTTTAAATTTGTCATTAGGCAAATGCCATGTTCCTTTGGAACTTGGCAAATACAGTGACAATTTAAGCTTTCTGATTATTGGCGCCTCTGGTATTTACAAAATGCAGTCTTTCAGCTGTGGTTTCATGTGGTTACCAGCATAGCATCGTGCACTCTTGCCACCGTTACAAGGCTGTTGGTCTTTGCAACTGGTCAGGAAGGCAATGCTCACATAAAGTCTTTGTGATTTTTAGGTCACTGACTTGTTTCCCACTGAGAAGTACAGGCTTTGGGTTTATGGGGTCCTATAAAAATGACTTACATGGGATGGAGCTGCAGCCCTGCCTCCTTCCTTCTTGCTATAAAGTCTCAGTTTTTTATCTTTACCCTCAGATCTGTGCATCTGATGCAGGAATCCAGAGAGAGGGTTTTGAAGGAGGTCTGTGGCCCATAAGTGGGGTTTGCCACAGTTAAACATGCACACACACACACAAACATGCACGCTTGCATGATGTTTCCCATTTTGTGAGGTGCATGTCCTTGCAGTAAGGGGCTGCTCTTATTCCCTGGACAGTTGCATTGTACTTTTTGTTGAGCAACATCTGGGGTGCAGGACAGAAAAATTTCAGTATAAGCATGGTCATCTTGGGATAACTTATAGCAATTTTGGAGGGAAAATCAAATTATAGAAAAGCCAGATTTTCAGTGAATAGTTTAAGATGCCAGGGGTGGGTAAAAAAAAGCTAGCTGTTATTAAGCCTTTAGTTAATATAGTTAAGAGGGCAGGCTTGTCCAGTTGTGTAAGTACAGGCATCTAGTCCTACTAAGATGCTTTAGGATACTCTGTGCTGGTCCTTTGCCACTGCAGTAGGGGATGTGCAATATATCCAGCTACCTGGTCAGATCTACCAGCCCCAGGGGAAGTTTCAGGTAGCCTAAAAGATAGATAGAAGTTTTAGAGGCAGTAGGTACTATAAAGTCTTTATGCAATTGAGTCAAGACAGAATGTATATGTACTTAATGCTGACCATTTGCAGTATGCTTCAAAATGTCTCATTCCATGTCACATGCAGACATACAAAGATCAATGGAAAGGCACTGTGTAGAATCCATGATGTGATGCTGTCATAGTACTATAAATTTATATTTACATTTCTGTCTAAAAACACAATTGCACAATTTGGCTGCAGTGGCTGATGCCTTGTTGCTGGTGTGATGAGAAGTCATAGTTCTTAGAATCTGTGCACCTATGATGTGTAATATGTAAAGAGTGCTTGGCTACATGATTTGCTTCTCCAATATGTAATTTGCTTCTTTTGTGATTTGTTTTTTTTTTTTTTTTTTTCTCTCTGCTTTGTTGTACCTGTTTCTGTTTTCATTAAAAAAAAAAAAGTTGAAATCCTTTGTGCATTCTAATCAGCCCCTGAATTGGGACTGCTAATTTAAATTAGAATTTAAAAAATATCTAAATTTTTTGATCTTTTTTTTAGTTTGACATATAAGGTTTTGAAATCAAAGCATTCAAAGCTGTACAGTTACTCAGTACTACTAACACGTTATTAAATGGGCAATTCTTCCAAGAGAGGTTACCACCACTGTGAAGATTTGTTGTAGGACGCTGTAGGGAAGCCTGTATTGGGGTGCTGAATTATCCTTGCCCAGAAAAGGCAACGGTCTGTAGCAGTGTAATCCAGGTAATTGGCATGTGCAGAAAAGTGTTCTTTCCATTGAAAAAAGTGTTTTTCCATTGCACTTCCTTCTGTGTTTAGTGAACATTAGACCAAACATCAGTTTCTGAAGGGACCTGTGTTGCAA
This sequence comes from Psittacus erithacus, assembly GCA_009867235.2. NCBI lineage: Eukaryota > Metazoa > Chordata > Aves > Psittaciformes > Psittacidae > Psittacus > Psittacus erithacus. The sequence continues at coordinate 51,548 of WYDI02008224.1, read as the reverse complement.
CAGTACTATATATTTGTCAATACTTGGAAATGCTGCAGTCATTTCCCTTTCCCCTGAGGCTGTAGGTTCCTAATCATCCTTATCTGCACTGTAATTGGTGGTAAACATCTCTGTTCATAATATTTGTTTAAGTAATTAAAATATTAAATTAAATATTAAACTAATAAAAATATTTGTTTAATTATTTAAGCTGTCTACAGTATGACGTTCTGCATATTGCTTCATTATTATCCTTAGAGTGAGACTGCCTGTATTTTATTTCTTGAGATTTAAAAGCAGAAATATCTGTAGTTAATATGGAAGTACGAAATAGAGAGAACTTGAGAGAAAAGCTTCCAAACAACTTAGTCTCTGAAGGCTTTTGATCATACAATGGTGAGATAGTATATATTCTCATTTACCACTCATCTATACAGACAGGATTAGGCTAATCTATTTTTGCAGTTTTGTTTTGACTGGCTCGAATTATAAGTAGATCCTTACTTTGTTTTTTAGACCTGATATGCAATTTGCATTTGTTATTCTACATCTGTCATGATCTATACATCTAGACTGGATGTGGAAGTCATGAAAACAGCAGTATAAAAATACAGTAGGAAATAGAGCATGAATTTTATCACTTTTATCAAGAAAGCAGGCCAACACAATTCATACATACAAAGTAAAATGATCTAATTGTCAGCTTTTTCAAAAACAACCACCAAAAAAATCGAAACCAACCAACCCCCCCTCGCACCCCTGAAAAAAAGAGAAAACTACCAAAAAGCCAACCAAATGACAGCAAACAAACAAAAAAAACCCCAGACCATCTGTCCAGTATTTTTTAGGGAGCCTCAATGGGTCAACAGTTTCCATGGTTGAATGGAGTTAATTGCCATGGTGTTTTTATTAATCTACGTTTTTATCTTGCCAAATCTAATGTGTTTGAAGAATTCCCATTGTTTTAATGTTTTAATTATTTATTCACACTAAAAATGAGGGAAGAATGACAGAATTCTGCCAATATAGTCATTTTATAGTTTTTTTTTTTATTTATCTTAAGAGTAGCTTTGAATGATTAATGTGAGCAAATACCCTTTAGAGTTGCCTGCCAGTGGAAAGCATACCTGGGCTTGTTCAAATGCTGTTAATGAAAATGTTAAAAGCAGTGATTTGTTATTGCTGCTGCCATTAGTTACTGGTTTATGAATCATGTGATCTGATGAAATACACTGTCATTGTGCATCTGGTCACACAAAAGAAAAATCAAGCAGGAGCAAGTTCTCTACCAGATGACAATAAATCTATCTGGGGAAAAGGACCCTCTTATCTTCCAACATTGGGATGCACACACACAAAACCAATCTTTTGGTTACTTCTAGAAGGGAATGTGAAGTTAACACACCTGCCAGCAATAAGGGCTGCTAGACTCATGACCTGTTAGCAAAATAAATGCTAAACATTTAATGACATAAAAATGAGTTCCTGGGTCCCTCTATGATTTCTCTGAGCATTCTATGTGGATGATTTTTTTTTTTTTCCACTCCCTGAATAATCTTTTTGCAGGGAGAGAGATTCTGTTTATCAGCACACTGCCTGACCAGCGTCTTTGTTTAACCTCTTCAGAAGACCGCATGTGAAGCCTGTTTGGGTGTGGAAAGATATCCTTGGTCAATAGAGGCTTTTTTTCACTCTCAGAACAGCGCCTGTGTCTTCTGAATTTCTAATCCAAACAGAAATGCGAAGGCTTTTCATAGTATAGTCCCTTGTTTATTTGTGTTTTCCTCTGCTCAGGTTGGCTTTTGTCATGTATCTGCTTCCCTGCAGGGATTGCTTTTTAGTAGTTTCTGCAGTTTTTCTTTGCAGTGAGGCTGTGGCATCTGCAGGATCAATCGAGCAGAAGTCCGATGCACTGTACATACATCAGCAGTTAAACATCAGCAAGAGCTGCTGGATTGCTTATGGAGTCCTTGATTGCTGAAAGTGATTTTACAAGTTGATGACTGGAAAAAGGGAAATATAACCCCCATTTTCAAGAAGGGGAAAATGGATGACCCAGGGAATTACAGACCAGTCAGTCTCACCTCTGTGCCTGGCAAAATCTTGGAGCAGATTCTTCTGGAAGGCCTGCTAAGGCACAGGAAAAACAAGGTGCTTGGTGACAGCCAGCATTGCTTCACTAAGGGGAAATCCTGCCTCACCAATTTGGTGGCCTTCTATGATGGAGCTACAGAACTGATGGACCAGGGGTAGAGTAGTTGATGTCATCTACCTGGACTTGTGTAAAGTGTTTGACACATGAGCTGGCTTCAGTGTGAGCTCGCAGCCCAGAAAGCCAACCATATCCTGGGCTGCATCAAAAGGAGTATGACCAGCAGGTCAAAGGATGTGATCCTGCCCCTCTACTCTGCTCTCGTGAGACCTCACTTGGAGCATTGTGTGCAGTTCTGGTGTCCTCAACACAAAAAGGACATGGAACTGTTGGAACACATCCAGACAAGGGTCATGAGGATGATCAGGGGACTGGAGCACTTCTAGTATGAAGACAGGCTGAGAAAGTTGGGGCTGTTGAGCCTCGAGAAAGGGAAGGCTGCATGGAGACCTCATAGCAGTCTTCCAGTGTCTGAAGGGGGACTACAGAGGTGCTGTGGAAGGACTCTTCATTAGGGACTGTGGTGATAGGACAAGGGGTAATGGGTTCAAACTTAAACAGGGGAAGTTTAGATTGGATATAAGGATCAAGTTCTTTACTGTAAGGGTTGTGAAGCACTAGAATGCATCACCCAGGGAAGCTGTGAATTCTCCCTCCCTGGTGGTGCTTAAGGCCAGGTTGGACAGAGCCTTGCGTGACATGGTTTAGTGGGAGGTGTACCTGCGCATGTCAGGGGGTTTGGAGCTAGATGATCTTAAGGTCTTTTCCAACCCTAACTATTCTATGATTATATTATTCTAATTCACACAATTATATGGTAATCCATTTATATAGGGTTAGTGCAAAAGGAAGGATTTATCTTTTATGCTAGCAATCACTTTTCTTACAACACTGAAGTTACCTTAATGCTTTTTATAGTAGTGTAGATTGTGCTCAGACTTTCCTTGTATTCAGCTTTAGACATTAACACAAATTCTGGCTTAAAAATTTTATTAAAATTACGGGCAAGATGTATTTGTGTTACCTTAAACTTTGATGATAATTTATAGTATTATCACTTACACTGTAGTCCATGTGTTGGCATCAGAGCACTCATAGACAGTTACAGTTTACCAGCATAACGTCATATAAAACCAGGCATCATATTATGCATTTTGAAGCTGTTGACAAACATATTTATCTGTCATCACTAAATTACTGTCCTTCTTCCCAAATGTAGCCTATATTGTATGCAACAATAATACCACTGCTTAGAGACCCTAAACAGTGATCATTCTTTCAGGAGGGATTGAGACTTTTCCTTAAAATATATTCACAAATAATATCTTATTACATGGTCAAGAGGAACATCTTAAAAGAACAACTATAGTTTTTCTTCATTACAAGATAGATGCCACAGAAGCGAAACTGAATTGTTTGGTCACTGTCTGCACTGACCTGTGTCTTCATGGTTGCCTTTAAGGAAAAAACTTAGTCATTCACTGTGGAAAAATCATGGGAAATTCTCAGTGAGAACAAAAACTTACTGTGGTTAAGTGAATGGCACAATGAACAGCTGTGAGTTTTCCATAGAAAGACTGGGCTTTCCTAACAGAGGTGATCACAAAAATTGCCTTTTAAAACCAAGCAGAAAAGTTGCAGCTTAAAGTAATTAAGAAGCATAAACTAGCAACATGATTGAAGTAATCTCAGTTAAATAAATGTATCCAACTGAATGAATACTTAATTTCTTCTGTAAAATCATTCTAGAGGATCAATGTGATGCTACTAGGGTTTACATGGCTAATGTCAGAACTATTTGCTCTTTGTATTCCTTGGAATAATGCAGCCTGAGAGGATGGTAGAAAGGTCCCTCATATCTGTGGCTTTTAGTGTCTATGCTGAGGTACATTAAAAGAATTAAATGATTCCAGTTTTAATGAGATTTGGGAAGTCAGATTGTTTTTTGAATGTAAACCGGACTACTTCAATACTTGTTCAATGAATCAACAAGTTGTCTTTTAGAGTTTATGCATGAGATAAAGAGCCCTGTTTGTGTTACAGCATGATGTTCAAATGTCAGGCTTGCTTGTATCTAATTATTAGGGTGACTGAAGTGAAAGAAATACATTTTTGTATCTATGGCCAGAAAAGGAATTACTAATAAGTCTTATCACTGGAGATAAATTCATGTTACACTGGTAGTACTGTAGTATACCATAGACCAAGTATCTCTCTAGCTTATGTTGCACATCATAATTCAGCATAAAATCAACTCTACAATGTATGAATACTCCATAGTTTTAAGATTGAGCAAATAGCTGTAATTCATAATGTATTATTTATTACTTTGGAAGAATACAAGAATAAAACAACAACAAGAAAGTCAATGCAGCAATGCAGATATTTTTTTCTTCTGTGTTATGTATAGACAAACATTTATTTACTAGCAGTGAAATTATTTTTTTATTCTAGGCATCTCCGAACTGGAATACTGAAAATGTTATTAGAGTTGTCAAATATCCATAAAAGACTAAAACCTTAGGCAATCCTTTTCAGCTGAAACTTCTTTATATTCAGTTTTCACTAGATTTTAGGGCTTCATTGAGGGGAGAGGAAAGCAAAACCAGAACTGTTCCATGGGGAAATAAAGGGAAGAGGAAAGATAGTGCCTCATCAGTACTAACATCAAAAAAATCGTTGAGCAGATTAGTAGTAATATTTGTCTACTGCCCAATTTCTTCTGCCTACTTTAAATGTTTAACATTTGTATGCCACAAGAAACCTGTGTAAATTTTCAACCTTTCTATTTAATTTAGCATTGAATTGTTGCCATTATTTTGAAGGCTGTGTTTGAGGTTTTCGTAGAACTTAGATTCAAGAAATCGTGGATAAGAATCTCTTTCCATATGCATGTAAATTATTCTCTGTGCTTCTTCAAAGCAAGACTGTGTTGGCTGTTGAATATTCCTTATAATTGCTTTCCTTGCAGGACTGTCAATGTTAACCTGAAACAGAAAATGACATTACTGAGTGTCATTGAATATATGCCAAGTAGAGGTAAGGAAGATTTAATTTAGAGGACTTCTATTAAATGCCTTTTATATCTTTTCATATACCCTTTAATTTGAAATCATCACCAAACAACAAACATTGATTGTAGCAGAGTGGATTTCTCCTTATACTGCCAGAAAATCCCATCTTATTTGTTGACCAATTTGCTCTTCTTTTGGTGTTTGATTTAGTAAGAGGTATATTAGTAGCTGAATGGGTAGCTTGCTCCCTTGGGGACAAGAAGTATGACAGCTGTCTGACTTCCCCAGGTTGTCCCACATCCTTAATGGAAAAGCCAGCTTAAACCTGCCTATTGTGATCAGTGGAGGTTAAGAGTAGTGGTTAAGTCATTGCTGGGTTCATATGTAGAAAATGAGTCCTAGACTCAATCCTTAAGGAGGTTAAGCAAGATCCAAACACTATTTTGGGGGGAAGGAAAAATTACACATCTTTTTTTAAATGTTCTGATTTAAGCCTGTATGTTCGATTAATGAGTTTGTGGTTAGCAATACTGACATTTCTTTTCTGGAAATGCAAAAGTCTTGCTGAGTTTCCTATAGCTGCACACACTAAAAATAAAGCAGAAAAACACAAAAAAAATGCAACTGGCACTTAAAACCAGCAGAGGGGACTTTCAAATTTAAGTTTTGGGTTAGCGGGAATGGTTTAGTCGTTTAAAGCAGCAATTGCACTCAGCCAGCATCTGAGGATGCAGCTGAGTTGGTTTTGGCTTTCCTTTGGTGTCAACAGGGAAGTTGCGTTTTGAGATTCTAGAATTTTATTGCCATGCGTTAACCAGTCTGATTTTTTCAGTTATGTTCAGTCTGCCAGAGGCAGCAACGGTGAAAGCCAGACTGAGCTTATTTTTGCAAGGAGAGTAATAAGTTGGAATAGTTAAAGGTCATAAAGCATGACAGGTTGTGCAGGAGTGACTCTTGTTTGTAGTCACTTGTGAGGGAAATAAAATCACTCTCAAACATTTTGTATGCAGATCTGCTCTGTTTTCCCTATATCTTGTATTGTTGGAAGCAGAAAATAATCTTGTCTTGGAACCTTTATTTTAGCCCATTGTATAAAGGGGACAGCATTGGGTGGAGTTTTTACTTTGTCCATTTATATTTACTCTTGCAAAGACCAGAGTTATGTATGCTTGTAACAATGGCATGATGCAAAAGCTATTGAAGTGATATCAATGGCTGCTGGATCAGATGCAGAAAAGATTAGAACAGATCAAAGAACTTGGTTATTAATCTAGTTGTGCCTTTTGCTGTGTCCTTGGTGGATATAGTTGAAAAATTTACCTATTGTCAAGATGTGAAGGTAAGTATTAAAATTCTGGGTGCAAATGTTTTGGGAGGATGAATTGCTACAGTTTTCACTCTCAGTAATACAAGACGTGTTTTCACTGCCTGGATACCAGGGGTGCTAGGCATTTGTAAGTAACATTGCACATCAGGCATTTCCATTTGAGGAGATAAAGTGCATGTGTTATTATGTCACCTCTTTGGGAGCTTGGGGTTGAATGTAACTTGTAAAAAGTTTCCTGGCCATGGAAATCCTTTTCCTCCGTGATGTGATCTTCTTATAAGCTTCGCAAGCAAGCCAGAATTCTATATTTTCATCACTGTGCTCTGTCTTCAAGTAGGTCTTGTAAATCACAGGCCCATCTGTAAATATTTCAGAAGCCAAATTTATGTACCATTATATATGCATTACTTTTAGAGTCTTTTGAAGGCAACAGGGATGTTTGCAATGCAGTATATTTCTTGATTGTACACCTATAAACATTCTTAATAGATTATGTTAAAGTGGGGAATTAAACACTCTAACTCACCCTGAAGCCCTACACCTCAACACTGTGTTTTCTTGCACATGCAGAACTCCCTTTAGCTTCAGCAACACTTCACTATGCAAAGACAGAGCACAGAAAACTTTATTCTTCATTGTCTTTGTGAACACTATCAAACATGTCCAGACTGACAAGTATTTTTAAATGCCAGTTCCAGCTTTGTACAGAAGTTACCCAAGTATTATCAAATAATCATTATTTGACTGAAAAAATAAGACGTACTATTTTTGGTGTAAGAACTTGGAGAAAAAACTTTTCTTGCTGCTGTAATAGAGTGAAGTAAAGCAGTTAAAAGAATACTGTCTTCAGCAAATAAGTGGTTCTGAGCCTGAGAATGTCTTTGAAACACCTGACAATGGAGTTTGCCGGCAGCAATCAGTGAGATCTTGGTGAAGATTAAATTCCTGAAGTGTCATTAGACTTGCTTTGTATAGAATTAGGTGATAGAGTCACTAAAATATCTCTAGCCAGACGAACGTTTATGAGGCTTCACTGAGTGCTAACACTTGAGCAAGAATGGTACTTACAGTGCAAAGATGTACTTTGAGGGTAAAGCCTAAGATAGGCAAATACTTCACCTACCTTTCATAGAGAGCTGCAAATCCATTGGCTTTAGAGTTTCTGGCTTTTCGTTTGAGCGCACTTTTGAGCTTTCTAATACTGTTAAGCATTTAGATGAAATCAAAATCAAGTAATAGCGCCATCTAAGTGCAGTGAACGATGTCTTTAAGAAGGGCAGCCTTCATGTACTGCTGGAAGCTATCAACTTTTTATTTAAAGCAAGCTTCCTTGCTAGTGCAGCACTCTGGGCTTTCATGTTTCCAAACACTGCCTCTCATCTGGCAGAAATGGTTATTGCTTGCATCCCTGCCTGCTTGTGCTGTAATTTTGTCTTTTAAATGTTTTCTGTTGTGCACTTTCTCCCTGTGCTTTATCTGGAAACTGTAACACATTATGTTGTTTGATGGTAAAGATTGTAATGGCAAGATCTTTTTCTTTATAGCTGTACATAGAATTTACAAACTCTGTTAATCTTTTTTCTCTTTGTAGTTTGTTCCTTAGGAATAATTTTTTGAGGTTTGTGCTGTGCTGTAACTCTGTGCATGAGTTTTCTCATCAGAGTTTTTTTAAAAAGTAGTTCAGTAGTGATGTTCCACAACAAGAAATTTATGAGAAATGTGGGAGAGCTCTGAGCCCTGAATGAGGCAGCTGAATGCTGGAGTGACAAAGTTCAGATTTGCTACTGCAGCTACAGTTCTTCCCATACCTGAGATGAAGGCCTGAGTTATCTTCCAGAGCATTATGCTGTACAGATGTACTATTAGGTATCATGTCTTTGCCATACACAAGATTTTTCAAGTCAACTTTTCTCTCATTTTCTTCTAATATATACTGCTATACAGTGTTCTAAGTGGGAATATGGCAGGTAAACCTGCTCCTATTATGTTCTTTAAAAGAACTACATGTCTTTGCAGAAATGGTAAGTTTGGGAAATTTACAGCAAGCCACGTTTATTTTCAGTTTGATGCATACTAAGCATGTCACAAGAAGTTGGTTTTCATTAGTTGCATATAAACCAGCATACATTATACTGCATGACTTATTGATTTTGCTTCATGAGAACTTTTTTCAGTAATCTGTCTGGAAAACAAGCATACAATTACTTACATTTACTTGTTACCAGTTTTTCAAAAGACTGGGACCATTGCAGCACTTCCTCCAAGGACACTCTTTAGAAAAAAGGAGATTATTGTAGGATTAGCTGTGGTTCAATGCATAAAAAAATTCACTGAAATTACATTATTGAAAATCTGTCCCTAGTTTAAATAAGATCTGTATAAAACTTGCATTTAAGAAGTTTTTTCTGAGCATCCTAGATCTTGTGTTTGTTATGCTGAATCAAATATTCTTTTTGCTGTAACAAATGTAGTTCCTTCTTAAGGTACTCCCGTGTAGTTCCTCCAGATATGGCATTTGCTTATTTAAATTCTGCTTAGGAAAAGCATAAGGGAAGTACTAAATTTCTCGATAGGATCTTCTTTGGGACAAGAATCATTATATGTACTTTATGAAATGTTGATGTTTGTATTTAGTAGCAAAGTCTTAAAGGGCTCAAGATCTTATTGTAATATTTACAGGCCTTTGACATCTAAGTTGACTTATCAGCTGAGAGCTGAATATAAGCTCTGAACATAAGATAAATAATGAAAAATTAGTACAATCTTAGTTGTAAGGGACTTCCATTTCTCTCCAGTTGTTTACAGTATAGTATGACACATTGGTACTAATCTAGTCAGTTCTTGGTGGTGACAAATCAGATTTCTTTCTTTCATGTTTGCTATTCTTAAGCAATAATTTCATAAACTTGTAGGAGTCTCTGATTCTGGGAAAGAGTATGGAAGTAGTAAGGTGAGAGACTAAAAAATTTAAGGAAAAACAAATGTCTGAGGGCCAATAGCTCCATTTAAGTGCACATAGCTCCATTTACACCAACTGATTTTTAAGTGTTGCAGTTATAGGACATCAATGCTGGTAACTTGGAAAAAATGCTTATGCTTATATTGGTAGAAGAAAACACAAGGGATATACTCCAGTGGGTGCTTTCCATTATGCGTCAGACAAACCTGGGAGGATACCCTTCTTCATTGAGTATTTTGTTTTCATATGAGCTACAGTTTTGACAGCAGCAACTTGGTATCACAGAACATTTTGTAAAATTTAAGTTGAAAGCAAAACTGGCTTTGGTATGAGTGCTGCATGATGCTTCATAAATTTCTGCTGCACATCAGCTATTAGAAGCTTTGTAGCTTTTTTAATTGTGATCACCCATTTATTTTTAATTTGATATAATTCTCTATTTCTCTGAAAGAGTATATACTGGGACTCACTGATTGTTTTGTCAGGCTTTCCTGATCAGTCTGACCTGGTCAGGGAAATATATTGTAAGAGAAATTTTACCACTATCAGCTTCTGGTGTCCATAAATCTCTAGTAGTTCTTGCCAGTAAAAGACACAGTTTTTTCCTTCTCATGGGCTATTGGCCTCTTCTCTATATAAAATCCTGAAGCATGTTGTTATGGGGAGTGAGAATCTTTATTTCTTTGAATGATTTTTGCCTTAAAAGCTGCTTCTGTGTCATATTCACTGTTACTGATGCAAATCATTTTTCATTTCTGTCAGCAGTAACACTTGTATGCAGAATAAATGACAATCTTTTCTGTCTTACTCTAAGCATCATCAGTGGGGCTATCATATTTGTTTCTGATTATTTGTCTTTATCATTAATCTGTGAAGCAGAAAGAATGTTGCCTGATAGGGCAGCTGACACAGAGGAAAGCCTTTTTACTTTTTTACTTAATTTTTAAAATTGGGACAATATGAAACAAATATATATAACAAAGGCTGTTGTAGGGTCTTGTGGGAGCTATTGTTCATTTATTGTGCCCTCTCCAGTGCAAGGGGCTCTCTTGGCTGCTGCTGCATGGGAGAGAAGTCCTAGTCCAAGAGGCAGTTTTGGAAATGCTATGCTGTCTGGATTTCTGCTACTTAATGTCATGCAGATGGCAGTTTCAGGAGTCATCAGACACACCTTGGTATTGCTGTGGAGGACACAGCATGTTGGATGGAAGCATTTCACTACCCTGACATGACATGCTGCCCAAAAGTCCAGCTATGTTTGGCCTTCACTGAGATTGGTGGCAGCTAAGGACTTGCAGAAGGAACTTTGATGTGTCTCTTATCCACCACGTCTTCAACCTTTGCCAACAGTCTGAATTCTTCTAAACTATTGACCCAAAATATTTGTCTTACAAATTCTTCATAGGCCCAAATCTGGACTTAATCCAAGGATTAGTTTAGGCCTATACCTATTTAATATAAAAAAGGTTTCCACTGGGATGTACCCTTCTATCACTAGGGAAATGACAGTTGATGCTTCCTGTGCTTTAAAGGAATTTGATACATGACAGTGTTAAGATATGAAGGGGTAGTTGTGAAGATGTTGCACTTTCTTGCATGTTTTCAAGCTTGCAAAGCAAACTTTCACTCTGAATTTTGATTTTTTTTTGTCTGTCCTGCTCAGCTGCACACACTGCAGAACATAAACATCTCATTGGTACTTACTTGGAACTGATCCCATTTTCTTCTGCTCTGAATATTTTGCAAAGCCAGCAATGACTTGAACTCATCCTCCTAAACATGAAAAATACATGAGTTTTAAAGGTGCTGTGCTCAGTTCTGGCTGTCTTAAATTCTACTTATAATTTAATCTCCATATATCAGCACAACCAGTTCTCACAGTATAATGTATCTAAACTTTTTCTGAGTCATGGCTGAAGCATGAGACTAAAATATCTTTTTTTAATGTGCAAAACCTTAAAAATAATTATAAAAAAAATAATCAAGTAGTCCTATGGGTGTATCTCCCTCTTTGCTTCTCGAATTTTGAAAAGAGTTTGCAAGTTTGAACCTGACCCAAAGCAGAGAGAGGCATCTTTTCCCTGAAAGTTCAGGGTGACCTGAATTGGAGATCAAAATTCAATGTCAACTGGACAATACTGAGTAAATTAAGTGTCTGAGATTAACATTGATATTTATCCAGCAAATATCTGAGTCAATTAAAAAAATACTATCACACTTGCTTTTGTATAGAGATTATATCTATAAGAAAGGGTGTAATTTCTTATTAGCAATGAGGCAGTCAAGAGTACGTTTGTCTGAAAAATAAAATATAAAAAAAAAATCTTGCAACCTTGTGTATGTTTATTTTTTTTCCTTTGGCTTTCAAGTGATGCCAAATTATTTGCCAAGTTTACACAGAACTGTAAGTAAGTTTGTATAGACCTGCCTGAAATAACAACAATAGTTTTCATTTAAACTCTCTTTCTTTCAGGTCTGCACATACCACTCCTAAAACCAATTTTTTCCTTCAAACTGAAACACAGAACGAGCCTGTATCTCCCAGAATTATGAACCTGTGAAATCACAGCATTTGCCTTTGGTCTTATTTTCCTTATTTCCCTGACATCTATATCCAATTTTGCATTTTGCCCCACAGATTTCCTACAGGATATTGATAACTTCAACTCTGCTGCTCAAGATCCCTGCAGCCCTGTAGGACTGCCAGTGGCTGTTGCCTGTTTCTTGCTTTTGTGAAGATTTCTTAACTACGCTGTCTGCTTGCTTTCTGGATGACTACTTCTGCACTTGCCTTTTCATTCCATTAACGTTTACTCATCTCACCCTCTGCCTGAAAGCAATCTTTTAAAACTTCACAATATTCCATATTTAAGATAATATACTAAAAGGCTGGCGTATGGTTATTGCTTATCACCTTATTTTAGACTGTTTTGCCTTCCATTTTGGGTGTTTACTTGTTGAAATCAGCAGTCTTCACTGAATAAAAAACATGAAGAAAAGCCTCGTGACATTTTTGAGAGCTGAAGAATCTTATGTAGGTTGTCTACTATACAGAAATGCTCCATGAATATAAGATTAAGTAATATTAAGTCATCTAGTTCAGCTACTTCAAACAAAATTCAGTGTCAATCGGTAATTTTTTTTCTCCAAGTGATTGCTGCATGAAGTCGCATTTGTACAGGGAAATGTTATTGTGCTTAGGAACCATTTTGAGTTGGAAGCTTTAAACAAATACTGTTCTCCAGGGCTTGTTGAGTATACACATTTGCCAAGCATACATGCAAGGCTCTGTGGTTTCCTTCTTTTTATATTAGAAACATTTCCTAATTGACTGAGAAATAAAGCATGCTGATTTTATCTTTTTCAGTGCTGCTTTAGAATGTCTTCTTTCCTCTAAGGTATAGTCTGTGCTCCATTAGTCTAATGTTGCTTGCTTCTGCTGGTAGTAGTCTTAGCCTTCAAATAAGGCAGGAATAGTACACAAAGCTACTACATGACCTTGAGCAATTTATGTCAGTTTTGAACTGGCTGATCTTCACAAGTGTAGCCTGTGACATTACCAATATTATTGTCTCATCTTCTATTGTAGATGGCTGCCATTTACATCTTTACTTAATACAGCTTTACAATGTTCAGCTAACTAGATTTGGATCATGTTTTGGAGCTCTTTTCATCTGACAGATATAAATAACATGTAGTACCTTTTTTTTTTTCGCTCAGTATAAGTCTTTCTTGCCACAAGGCCACAAGTACTTTTATGTGTATGAACTGTGCTTCCTGCAGGTATCATAATCCAAAACTAAGTCACATGGTTACTGCTCTTTCACAGAAGAAATATAAACCTGTCTGATAATAAATAAATCCTGTCAGTAAACAATATAAGCAGTATTGATCTGGAAATGACTGTTTAACTCTGATTATGTTTCAGATCAGAAAAATATCAGGTAAACTGCCTTGATAGATCCAAGAGCTAGATCTCTCTATTTTTCAAACTGCAACACACATTTTGATTTTTTTCAACATCTTTATACTATGCCAGTGAATCTGCAAAATCTTTAATGTCGCAGTTTTTGGAAGGCAGTGTAGGTTTCAGCAGAGCCTTCAGAGAGAAAACTCTCTATGAAAATTCTAATTAATTGCCTTCTGCGATGTTGCTTACCTTAGTTTGTCCTAAGGGTATTACGCAAAATATTCATTTATAAATAGGCATAAAGTTCTTTGCACATCAGATACATTTCTAAAATTAATGCCTTTGCTGTGGTGAGATAACTTAACATGCCAAGAGAAAAAGTGGTGTCTCCTTGCGTATGTTATATATTTCTGTTAATATTTCAAAGTAAAAAGCAATATACTTACAGTAACTTTTCCTGGATTGTTTCCCCTGGTTAAAAAGTTTCATTTAGTAGTTGCATTTGTAGGAATAATTTTCCTAATTCCTTGACCTGGTCTTTTTCTTTATTATTGTCTTTTCATGTAGAAGATCTTACTACCCTTTGGCTGTGTCTGTACTGCTCATGTTAGTGCTTGACTCCTTTCTTATACATACCATGGGCAAACAGTGGCTGTGGTTTCTATCAAAAAAGTTTGGTTGGACTTTGATGCACCACTGATAGAGGTTGTTTGCTCTGAAATTATCTTGACAACTCTACTGATCAGCTGAAATGAAAAGAAGCTGTGTTTTACTTCACTGAAATCTTGCGTGCATTGTCCAAATTTTGTGACTAATATTTTCCATTCCTTTATCAAAGTTCTTTGTATGAAATCTAAAGTCTATGTTGAAATAAGATGGAAGGCAAAAGTACCCTTGCACTAAAACCGATTTTCATCCTTTTACAGGCAGCATTATGAAAAAGTTTGGATTGACACTGGGGAGCCTTTATTTTCTGCTCTGACCCAGTAGTGTGATGCTTTTATGTGCTTCTAACTGGATGCTAGAGCAGAACTTTTCTTATACTTGTATGAGGTCCTCTGTAATTTTTTTTCATAACTGTTGCCCAGGGTATGGCTTCATTTTAAATTGAGACTCAAGTTACTTGTTTTACTTTTCTCTAGCCTAGTGTTTCAAAGCAGCCATGCAGTGCAGTAGCATGAAGTTGTTCTGTTCTGCCAGTGATAGACTCATCTATAGTGATACTGTGACTTTGGGAGTAAGTGCTAGCTCAACTAGTTGTTGTAAATTAGCTACACAAGGGGGTGGGGGAAAAAGTCTTTCTAGAAGGCTTTCTGTCCTTTCTGGGGGAAGTTGTGATCTCTGGGTTTTTTGTCAGCATCTACAAAGCACAAGACTCTGTCAGGAGGGAAAGGTTGGTCTTCTCCCTACTTTATCTGACAGCTGTATGCAGCGTGCAATGTTTCTTTCAATCTTCTCTCTCTGTTTTAACTTTACTTTCTTTTTCTCTTACAATGCTTCCTAGGCCAAGCATAAACTGTGTAGTATTTGAACTTTAATTGAAGTTAGAGCCTACAGTAATAAAGTATGCTCATTTATTTTATTGCAGCTCACCCTACTGGTATATAGGTCTAGAGCAGAAGATTGTACATCTGTTTTCCAGCAGTAAAGATTCTGCTGTGGAGGAAATTGTGGTATGCGCACTTATAACAGAACCTGGTGTCTGAGTAGGACAGTGCATAAGAGAGTGCCTGGAAGGAACTCACCACTGGATCTGGCCTGTGCTTATGGAAAGGGAGGGACAAATAGCACAATGCAATCTATTTTCTATAGATTGATATTTCATTAAATCTTATTTCGTGTTGTTCATACCTTCGCATGGATTTTGAAGTAGTTTGTTCCATTTCTACACTAGGAATGAGTAGGGGCAAATATCTATGTAATGTGACTTAATTATTCAAGCAGTCACAATAGTGACGCAATCCAACTTTTTCATGTCTTCTTAGAAATACTTCTAATGTCTACACGTACAGATAGTTATATACTAAAAGCATCTGAGGGAAATAACTTTGGCTTAAACATGACAAGCTAAAAATGGCCATAAAGAATCTTACTTGTAGAACTACTTAATTTTTTTTTCTTTCTGTTTTTTTAAAAGGCACTACATGAATAAATGTGACACTGGAGAGTTACATAATGAAAATCCCAATTATGTTGATTGTCTACACTAGTGACTTGAATGGATATTTGATTTACTTATCGTGTAAAAAAACTTGTGTGTATACATGTACATATACAAGTTCTTTTGCAAAAGCTTAAATATACTTTATTTCTGCCATAAATTTTATGGACATTAGAGGATAGCTCAACTAAAATCCTAGTATAAAAATGAATGATGATGAACACTTTAGGGCCCTTTTTTCTACCATCAACTGATGTTCACTATCAGGACGCCCTATATGAGATCATCTTTTTGTAAATTTAAGTTGCTCAGTGACCGAGGATCAGCAACCAGGGACTTTGTTGTCAAATATTTTCATTTACATATTACAGACATTAACAAATACTGTAATATTGCTTAAAATTGAAATAAACTTGTTTTGGTTTTTTCCTTTTCCATAAGCTTGTTTTTACTATTAAGCTGAAGCTAATACTTCTCCAAACCTCCTCTTAACTTGAACAGTGGGAAGATATTTCGGTAGAGGATTTGTTGCTTGTTTCACTCTGTAGTTTTGTTGCATTCTTGACCATGATCTAAAGAATCATTTGACATTTAGTAGGTATCTGCAGGCACTTAAGATTGCCTGAGTGTCTTAGGTAGTTGACTTGCTGGTAAATCTATCCTTGGATTAATGCAGAGGAATTGTAAAACCAGAGAATTTGGCTAGCTGGGAAGCTCTCAAAGACTGAAGGACCCTGAAGGGCTATGGATATGTTCCTGTTTGCAATCGCTGTGCTTCCCAGGCACTATGATGACTCTATCTTCCTTCTCTTGACAGAAGTGCTACCATTTAACTTGTTGCAAATATGATTTTACAACTTGTTTCTCTGAGTCAGCTGCTTTCCACTGCCATTTTTTCATAAAATGTTACCTTTCTACTTCCATTCTCAGAATATTTAAAGCACATGGGAGTGGAAGGTTTAGTAATTAATCAGATATGGTGCTCCATTGAAAAGTTGTAAGAATGAATCTAAATCATACTGTTTCTCTTATTACACAGATATTCCACTAGATGTCATCTGGTCTCACACTGAAGGAGAATGTATAACTTCCACGTGCCTCAAACTGTGGTCTCATGAGGGTGGATGTGAGTGCAGGCTCTGGGAAAACTCTTTATGGTTTCATTGTAATGAATTATTGCATTTAGCCTGAAAAAGACTCCTTGTTCAGATGAGACAGTGAGATAAGCAGGTAACTGTGACATATGTTGAACAGGCTGTTTAATATATCTTCTTATATGACCTTGTTCCTTTGAATTCCTTATGTTTGCCACATGGGTGGGTGCAGACCAAATATAGTGTCAAGACGGCACATGCTATGTAGGAATCAATTATTGCCTGGTTCATTCAGTAGTTGAGCTGGACATGCTTTTCTGAGCACCTCCCTCCTCTTCCCCCTCCCCCAGCAAAATCAAAAAGCCAAAGTATCAAAACTGTAAAAATGGCTCTGTCATATCACAGCTGCTGAACTTGTTAGTTGTTCTGACCTGTGGTGTGGTCCCCCTGCCCCCGGGGATTAATTAGTTGCAGCTAGTTCAGACAATACAATAGAATCACAGAATCATAGAATAGTTAGGGTTGGAAAGGACCTTAAGATCATCTAGTTCCAGCCCCCCTGCCATGGGCAGGGACACCTCACACTAAACCATGCCACGCAAGACTCCATCCAATCTGGCTTTGAACGCTGCCAGGGATATAAGTTGACCATCTTGATTGGAACAATTTTTTTCTGGGAGCATTATCCTCACTGATGGGTTCTTGCTCAGTCTTGTATTTTCTTTTCTGTTTTCTGGTGTTCACTTGCCTAGTAACATCTTTGTTCATTCTCATGCCTTCTCTTTATTTTTTCTCTTGCCCTTATAATCACCCTTTCCTATTTGTGTTTCTATTTTAGTGCTCTTCTACTCAAATTCTTCTCACCCTCCTACATCTGTTTTGCACTAGTGAACATGGAAGTAATGTCTGTTTCACTTTCTGTGTTGTACCCATTCTTTACATCTACCCACGTACTCCCTTGCTTGCGCATTGCTACCTGCAGCACGTCTATGCGCTGACATTCATGAATGTAAGAACAGTGCTTGCAGTGTCCTACAAGGGCGTTTTAAGTAGGAGCACTGAGGATGTGCCTGGAGTTCGAAGGCCAAGCACAGGAAAAGCAGTAAAATATTGAGGCCTTTGTTAACCTTGAGGACAGCACAAAGTGCATACTCTGATCTAGGTGCTGCTCATCTTCATTGCTGTTTAAGTGGGAATAATATAAAAATAATGATTCAACGTTCTTGCTTTTTCACTTAGTACATCCATTGACATTTGCAGTAGACAATCCTGTTCTATGCTTGCATCTTGGTGGTTTTGATCAGATTCTGCTGGGAACTTTCTCACTATATAATTGAAAACAGCTTTAAGAAAAGCTAGATTCAGGATGCAGCACAGATATGTTCACAGGGCAACAGGCAGCAGTGTTCACAGATTCAGCACCTTACTCCAGGCCACAACAAGCAAGAAACTGTCTGCAGCTATACAGATAACCAAGTAGTTTCTGGTGGAAGCACAAGTAGGCATTGCCTGTTAGTAGTCACTGACATCAAGAACTTGAATAGTTTCTATATTCATGGCTTCAGGTTTTATCTATATGGTTGGATAAATCTTCAACTGTGACCAGTGTCAGTAAACTCTATCAACAATCATCTGCTGAGTGACAACAGACTGAAGTCTAGATAGCACTTCTGAAAACTTTTCCTCAGTTGTATGCTATGACCTTTCTTTTTCCTTTTTCAAAAAGCTGTGATATTATTATGTGAGCCCCTGATATTCTGCAATTGAAGTAGAAAAGGAAATCATGTGACTGGAAGCTTGGACTACTTTTTGCATGAACTTGCAACCCTCCCATTCAAACAGACTTCAGAGAGGTGGATACTGTGGTTTGAATACAAAGCATTGTGTGCCCTTAGCTCTCTGTCAGACTCTGCATACACACTTGCATAAAAGCTCAGCAAAGCTACTCGCAAAGGCTGCTTACACTCCCTGCAAGCATAGCAAGCATATCCTTTTTGAAGATGCCAGTTGTCCATCTTGCAGTTGTTTAGTGTAAAGTTATTGATTACAGTTTGGTCCAAATTGGCCAAGACTATTTGACCATGTCCTCCTCCTCTCCTGTAGATGTTTGTTCCAGCGCATGAACAGTTCCTGGTTGGACTTTGGGCTTTGAACATCTTGAGCGTGTTCACTATTTCCTCAGACTGTATGGCAGTCATGCTGTCTTTCTTAAATTCTGTTCAATAGCAACTATTTTCTTTATCTCTAAAGCTGGCTTCTTGGGCTTCATTCTTGACAAACCATTTGCTGCAGTAAATACAGTACAGTACTTTCCATAACTAGTATGAAATTCATGGGTTACAAATTACAAGTGTGTAAAGAGTGTTTGTTTTAATTTATTTTTAAAAGTTGTCCTCTAATAGCAGAAGCTCTCTAACCATAGTAACTTGAGAAAAAGCTAAAATCCCTTCTGAATCAAGTGATGTCAAGTTTGTGGGCAATTGTACTGTTACTTTAACAATGCTTGTCTTCAAAGTTTGTTAAACAGCCAAAGTAATAATCTGCTGTTTCTTTCTGTACACAAGTCTAGAATGATCCTGAAAGGTTTATATTTATGCGTTTAATTTTTTACTCAAGCTATTTTTAATTTTAGTCTTGGAAAGGACCATGTGAAAGCTGGTCACTGAACTGGTTGTGATATGTGCTTTAGGGCTGTCTGGTGCTTAGGCTGTTTGAAGAAATTCAAGGGAAGTGGTCAGTAGATCTTAAATGTTGATCAAAATTGAGGGTCTTTCAAGAGAACTTTTCCTAAGGCTGTTTTGAGATATGAAGTGCAATGAGTTTATTTCCAAAGCAAGCACGTTAGTTCTTGATTGACGTAAATCTTCTTTTTGTGACTAAAACTTTGAAGCTGTACTTATTCAAATAAAGCCAGTGGATAACATTAACTTCTCTCTGACTTTGCTTCTGATCACCCAAGACAAATTTAAATCATCCAATTAATGTTAAGCAAGAACTTGTATTGCAATTTCTGCTGATGTTTAATGATTAAAGGTTTATTTTCAAAAGGCTTTATTTTATAGACATTACACTCCCAGATACAATCCACCCATGTGTCTGAACAGAAGATGAGAACCTCTAATTATTCCATCTATTGTCTTCTATTTTTGTTTTTCGGACTCATTTCACAATCATAAAGGAAATGACATCCGGAAAGACTGTTAGTTCAGAACGTGGGCAGGGACGGGTGGCACTTAAGGGCCTAAGATGATTAATTTGCACTGTTCATCACCATCTGAGCTTTAATTTCCTTCTTTCTTCACTGTGTGTGTTGATGGGATGTCTCTGGTAACACACCTTGTCATGATATGGGAGAGAATGACAATACATCATACCATAATTTTATTGACATTTGGGATAATATTAAAAATACTTGTTTCAGGGAATACATTTAAGAAGGTTTTCTAAATTGGCGAGATTAGTCTTCTAAATTCATATTCAGGGTCTGCCGTACTCTTGAGCCTTCCTATAATGAAAACTTCTCTCTGCAGCAGGGAGAAGTAAGTCACTTCAAAAGTACACATTAAGATGGTAGAATGATTGATTTTTACACTTGAAACACTGACAAAAAATGAAAGTATACCCTTCATGTGTAAGGTAGAACACAGAAAGGAAGCCTCAGTCACTACTGTCAAATATTAATGCTTCTTCATGTACTACATCCTGTTTTCCTGTACTGATCTGTAGCTGATGGCCAGTCTAATGCGTCAGTTTTTCTTAGAGACTGTGAATGGAACAGCAAATTTCCATCCTGTATGGTATATTTTTTTTTCAAAAAGGGAAACCTAAATTTTGTTAAAAAAAAAATAAAATCAAATAATTTGTATGACATACACATTTAATATTTCAGTAAGTTCTGGATTACAGTCAGAGCCATATTGTTCTGGAAAGTTTTATCAGTTAGCTGCTCATTAACTCAATCTACCATATGTTGAAAAAGGACAGTTTCCCCCAGTTTCCTACTAATTTATTTACAAGATAATAAATACAGCTTGCATTCACAAGTTTCTCCTTTGAGTGTGGGAAGTTTCCAAGGAGGCATACTTTCCATATTCAATGTGTAACATGTCCTGTTTTGGAAGAGTCTGCCATACTGGGCATGATACAGCCCACAGTTGTGAAACCACTCTGCTATACTGAGGCTATTTCTGTGCATGGGTGGGGGGAGAAGATGAGTAGGAAATCACAGATAACTTGATATGGTGCATGCGCATTGTAACTGAACCAGGGCTCACAGAAAATACTGAGTCCTTAATCTCTTTGATCTGTATATTCTTTTTTTCTGAGTCCAAAGAACTTCTATTTAGGCCACATTTCAAGAAAAGAATTCACTGCAAAATAAGCATTGTACACTGCATTTTGAAAAAAGGATTTTGAAGAAATGATAGAATTACCTATCTCTCAACTCTTTGAAGAAATGATAGAATTACCTATCTCTCAACTCTTTGAAGGAATGATTGAATTACCTATCTCTCAACTCTTTTAAAGCATGTAAATATTGTTAAGTGTCTTAAAGTACAGTAAAAGTTCTTTTGGTTGTACCATCAAATTAGTACTTATAGCTTCTTCCTTCTATGAAGTAGATCAGTATAGATGACACTATAAATTGCTACAAAATGATTCCAGATCTCTTGGACCTTGTTTAAGTGACCAGCTTTGTATATCCCTGCTATAGCAACAGATATATAATACTAGGCTTATGATGGCATCCTGGAGACAGCTCTGAATTTGTGCTATGTGTTTTTTGCTTGCTGAAACATGTCATGTTGCCAGGGACACTGGAGTGGGCTGGAGTATCTCTGGAATTAGCAACCTGGGTGATTGACCTTCCTGGCAGTTTTCATATTTCTACTGCAAATAAGGTACCAAGGTTAGGTTGTAAGGAGCAGAATAGTTTCTTTCTTGGGAAAAATAACCGTTCTGTTCTCACACTGTACCTAATCATGAACCAAGGGAGAGCTTGTGGAAGAGAATGAAAAGTCCCTTCTTTCTTTCTGGTCAATTCTCACTCTGTAATACAAAGGTGTGCTCCCTGAGAGCTGTGTTAGTTTCTTTCAGAGGCCTCTAACTAGCATGTTATATCATGTGTCACTTCCACACCCTTTCCTGTTCAGCTGGACCCAGTGACTCTATGCAGGAGATCATGGTGCATGGTGCCAGGCAGTGTCTGTGAATACCTAAGCAGCTCTGGTGGTTGCACTCAGTTTTTGAGAAGACATGCTCTGCTCAGTGCAAGATCATTGGGCACAGTGATGATGAGCAGTGACTCCTGCAGCACCCAAACCCATGGTGTGACTCCAGAGTCTGCCTTCTTTTCACTTTATCCATCTCCAAGACTTATGTCAAGTTGGAAACGTGTATCCACTCAGTGCCCTACCCAGCAGTCTTCCCAAGAGTAGGCGAAATTGCTTCTGATAAGCAGTGTTCTCAGGGACCAGCAAGCCATAAATAATAAAAAAACCCTAACTGTCACACTGCGAAATATGATTTTAGTCAGAAATTTCATACAGGTGTGTGACTAAATATGACAAATTGTGAAACTGTGGAGGAGTAAATGAAGACTGGGACTATACTAACTTAAGGCATTAATGTTACTTGAAGGCTGTGTTTGTTCAGAGTGTAGGTATTTCATACCTCTCTTGTCTTTGGTGAGGTTGAAGCTATGTGAACAGTGACCTTTGGCCCATGTTAGCTGTGTCAGAACAAACATGAGGATGCCCCTTGTGTGGGAGGCATAGTTGTTCTTACTTCACAGGAATTGGTTTTATTTCTACTCATCCTGGAAAATTAATTCATGTAAGAGAAAGCCATCTGGAGACAATGTTCTCACTGGTTTACACTGTTTCAGGACCATCAGGTTTTGCAATTGGATTCACTCAGGTATATATAGTTATCAAAAAGAAAATAATACTGCAAGACCATATTTTGTTCTGCATTTACTGGCTTTGAAAGTAGGAAGATGTGATTTTCCAGCTACAACAGTAGGTGATGGTGGAAGTTGGCAGCAACTGACACTTTATGTTCCTTCTAGAAGAGTTTTGCCTGTAATGCTGAAGATGTTGTCCTCTCTTGGACGTCCCAAGGTCCCCACAGGGTGGCAGTATGAATATGGTCTGCTTTCCCCATGAGGCAACGCCTGTGGGTTTACAACTTCTCCTTTTGGTATGGAATAATAAGAGTCTGCCTGACTAAGATCATGTTATTTTGGAAAGTGGAAAATCTGCAAGGGTAAGATAAAACCTTATATTGCCACCCGTGTGATAGCTGTGTCTCATGATGGTAACTCATTAAGACCAGGGCACACAATGATTTGTTTTCATTATGAACTCTTGAAGTCACAAGGTCTTATATACATCACATTTGGTACTGCCTGTGTTGTAGTTACATAGTTCAAGCACAGTCACAACTTTTCTTCTTCTTCTTTAGTTCGTATCATTGCCCACTCTGATATAGGCTACTCATAGAACATTGCATATTTTAGAGTAAATGTAATATAACATTTGCAATGAAATTAAATGACATTTGATAATCATATTGGTATTGTAAATTAGAGTCTGGATCTTGTTGAGATTAGGTTGAGTAGTACTAATATCATGTGGAATATGACTGCTAGTGAGTCTCACCAGTTGCTGTCTCTTTATGTAAGCAAGCATGGGTGGTCTGCTGAGATCAACACAGCATCAGTATTGAAGAAGGTTGAATTGTAGGATCAATGATCATGTTTTCTATATTTGAGATTTGACTTAGCTTCTGGTAGTTGGAGGAATATGAAAAAAACAGAGGGAAATTAGACCTGCTTCTCTTTTTGGTTATTTTCTTTTTGGGCGTCATGACAGTGGGTACGTGTAGGTCATGATCACCTATTCCAGAAAACTAGCATTATGGCTGTGTTAAATGGGTAAAACAAAAATGAGAAAGGGCGATGCAGGGAAAATTAATACTTGAATAAGATGGTGGAAAATAGTGGCATAGTGGGACAGAAGGGAACCGTGTATTTCAATATTCCAGTAATTATAGTGGAAAAATCACTTACAATAAGATGTAAGATGGTTATAAAACTTTATTTTTAAGCAGATATGATTGAAGTGTTTCTTGTTATTTTGTAATAAATTAAACAGAAAAATGCTACATACCTGTTGAATACAAACTTTAGTAAAAGTACAGCTTATATAAGTCTTATATAATTTAACATATATCAATTTTAATACAGGTCAATTTATAATTACATAGCATAATAACATCATGGAGATGCACTCACTTATTAACTCTTCACAGATTACAAAAAAGAAAAAGCCATTAATCAGTCCTGTCTGGGCATTTTCTTGTTATCACACAATTTTCAGTCATCCTTTTTCCTTTTCTTTCCTAACACTCAGCTTGCTAGTCTTATGCTTCCTAATAATCAGCAGTTCTTTGGGAACTAGGATTTGGTTCAAAGTTCACAGTGTAGTTCAAACAGCAAATAGTATCCATATCTTGTCTTGACTTCATGGGATATAGGAGAAGATTTTCTCCCTGTGCTGCTCTTGCTCTTGTAACAGTCTTGCTAGCTTTTATCCTGTGATTTCTTGGCTATGGAGCTGTTTGCATCTCACTTGTACCCTTCGTCCCTTGACAGAGGTTCTTGCTGAGATCCAACTACTCTGAAGCATCTTTCCACAGGACTCTTCATTGCCTCAAACACTTCATCTTGAAGTGCTGGTTTGCCTCTGGTTCAAAAGGTTCAGGTATGCTTTGGATTTCAAAAATCTGGGATATGAATCCCTTTCCATGAGGATGTACACCATTTTCTGGGCTTCATCAAAACTTGTATGAGTTGGATCTTGAGCCCTTTTGGCAGTTGCTTCTCTCATCTGATAGTCAATATTGATCTGGAAAGTGAAAAACAAATGAAATTGACATTTAAAAAATGAACTCTTTCTGTGTCTGTCACTTTTTGTCAATAAACAAATTCACAACATTACAACTCAGTGTGATAGTTCAATATCATAACTGAAAAATGAGGGAATTTTAATGCTTATATCCCAGTTATGCACAAAAAATTGCTACTTGCTCTAGAAATGCAGTTTTTCATGGAGTCAGAAGTAATACAACTTAATAAAGTGGTAAGTAGAGGAACAACGTCCAATTAAACCTCCAGTTACAACAATGGGAGAAATCTTGTGTAGAATGAGATTCTCTAGTTTGAAATATGATCAACATCTACAACTTCTGATTGCCCAGTGTATGCATATTTTAAAATACAAGAAAAACTCCATGGTTCTCCTACTAGCAAACTGCTTTCTAAGTGTCTGACTCCAAGGACCAGCAGTAATTCAAACTGGGCTGACTCAGAACAGCAGCATATGCTCAGCCACTGGTGCTCTTACTAGTGATGCTCCCAAGCACCAGCTTGTATCTTGTGCCTCTGCTTGCGAGATCTGATAATCTTAGAGGTCAAGACAGTAATGATGCAAATATGCTCATAAAAAATATTAGTCCTATGTAACTGAGTGAACAAACATTTTAGTAAAGCTACACTTCTAGCTTCTGATTTTCCAAAATCCTTGGTGCTGTAACACTACACAGACTGACTTTGTACATACCTGTTTAATAGCATCTGACTGAACAAACTCCTCATAAATCCTCTCTGCTTTGCCATGTAAGTGATCAGATTTGGTTTTCTTGTAATCCTCACAAGCCAACCAGAACTCGATGTTTTCCTCACTGTACTCTGACTTCAGAAACTCCCGGAAGACACTTTGACCACCTAAAGCCAATGCAAATACATCAGCATTTATAGTATCATATTTGCGACCAGGAAGGATAAAATAAACAGCAGGTGTTGTACTGACATCTGCTACAACATCTTGCCAATATACATTATTCCCTTCTTCAACATATTACAGATAATCTAATATTAAAGGGTGATGGATGTCTTCCTAATTATGTCCAATGCTTTTAGATCTCGATCCTGGGTACTAAAATACACCAATGGATTCTAGTCCTCCCTCAATAGGTTATTTTAGGGTATAAGTGTAGAGAGAATTTCAGATTAAACTGGTGTGCTATGCAAGAACAGAAGACTAATCAAAAAGCACTGAACTGAGCTGTCTGGGGTTTATTTGCTGTATTGGGAGTAGGAAATGGAAGGGGACACCCCACAAGAAAACCCCCAAAACCACAGCTTGGAAGCAAAGCTGTAACTGTAACACTGGTGCTGTAAATAACTGAAATGCAACTGGCCATTTTCTGGTGGAGTTTGCAAAATACTGCAGCTTTGCCTGTTGGGTGGGATTAGATAAAATTTTGTCTTCAGAGTATCAATGACGTCATACTTAAGTAATAGACTTACTTTGGCTGGCCAAGAGCTTTTCCAAAGATTGGGACCACTGTATTACTTCCTCTGCAGAAAGCCTAAGATGACAAGAAAAATCAAAGACTTTAGGCAAGAAACCATGTGGTGTTTTTTTGCATGTTTAAGGGAAACATATTTTATAATTATTCTCTTCTAGGAACGTGTACCAGGTATTTATTAAGCTTATGGCTTTCTCATAATCCAGGACCTTGGAGACAAACCCACACTGAGAGAAATAATTAGAGATGGAAAACCAAGAAGCTATATGTTATTCTAAATTCTGTTCCCAGAAAGATAAGCTTTTGTTGCAAGCATGGGCAAATAATTTTATATTCATATTTCTGTTTCCATATTCCTGAAATGAAACTGGTAATGCTACTGCTCTTTGCTGGAGTGTGGAGTATCATTTTTTGTAATTCTTTAGATAATGAGCACAATATCCCTCTGAAGAAAAGAAATTTAACTGAGGTGTCTTCTGCCTCATTGTTTGATGCCAACATATCATATCACTAAGAAAAAATCCTTAACTCCATTAATAGTTTCTACTTCCTAATGTTCACCTCTTTTTGTACTTGGGAAATTCTAGGCATTATTCTAATATTTGTTGTTCTAGAAGTAGTTTAGAATAGAATAGTTACATAGTAATCCAGATTTATATTGTTATAACAGTATATCTCAGTACTTACATGACATTTCTGGAGCTAGAAGTCTTGATCCCAGATTCAATATGTGGTACCATGGACTTCAAATAATTTTTGAGGTCTGCACCACTGGAACCAATGAACAAACATTTTTGTAATTCATGAAAATTGCAGTTGCATTTCAATTCTGCTTAAGTTTTGTTAAACTTTTAAACTAAGGCAGAGAGCTCCATCCTGTGACTGAAGTCTGAGAAGTAATCTTTTCGAACAGATAAAGAGGCTCCCAGTGTACTCAAAATCTGCTCCTGACTGCTTAAGGGACTCAACTCATTGGTATGCATCAGGTCAAGCCATTTTTAATGATGCTGTAGTCCTGGTCTTTGAGCAGGCTTTGCAGTCATTTAGCCCAAACCATGGTGCTAATTCTTAACATTACTCATTCTAGTATCGTTTTCACTTATAATACGTTTGAATTTATGCTAAAACGTATATACTTACAAAGCCTTTTGCTTCTTTTTGTGGATTTTGCCTTCTCCAAGCTTGCAGTCATCTTTTCCATTTAATTCAGTCATGTTGTTGTGGGGGAAAAGAAATCCTGGCATTTTACTTAATGTGAAACGACTTGCAGTGACAATCCTCCAAGCACCAAATGTCAGTTCACCGACCCTGCCACTGCCTTTTATTGACGCAGGCAGCCTGCTAGTTGGTGTGAACAGATCTGTTTATCATGTATGCTCATCACAAACTGTGGAAGCTCCCTTTTTTGCAGTGCACAGTGACGTGAGTCTTTTGAGAAAGAAAGCAGACAGCGATGTCTTGTGGTTGAGGTTAAACCGGATGAGACTGAATTACTCTGGGCTTGTTTTGTGTCAGTGTTGCAAAAAAAAAAAAAAAAAAAAAAAAAAAATCTGATTTAGAACTTCGAATTCTTGTTCCTTTCTGATTGGTACTTTCAAATCAGAAGCACTTCTTGGTTGTATCAAATGGTCTGCAAATACTGCTGTTTCAGCATGATAAAATTCACCTACTAAATGCATGTGTTCTGAAATTTTGTATTTACAACTGATTAGGTGGGCTCAATGGAATATTAGAAAGAAGGTACTTTAAAATGTCAGTATTTAGGTTCCACATGCAGTACACTATTTGCAAGTCACTAGCTGCTCTTCAAACTAGAATGCTGTTAGATGGAGCCATCTTATTTGTTTAGACATAAGTGTTTGTGAAAATACTTAAAAGTTATTTTCATAGGAAAGGGGTTTGAAGTAGCAAGGTCTTATTTAATTTTTCCAAGTCAGATTATTAGGAAGCGCACTGCCATATTTCAAGAATGCCTCCATAATTTTAAGAGATTTGGCATGTATAAAGGTAGATTAAAGTTATTTGTAAAGCTATTGTGAACATTACAATGTGTTTGAGGAAGGTGTGCAGTCTTTCTACATGCTTGAGTTCCATTGCAAATAAGAAACCATGAATAGAAAGCAAAATGAAGAATTACATGTTACCCTCTTTTTATTTGTCTGGGTTGATGATTTAGGGGCTTAAGTATGTAATCTGGTCTGTGTACATCCCAATTTCTACTTGTTTGTTGGCTTCAGTTTGTTGTTTGGTTTTGGTTTTTTTTTCCTAGGAAGTTTCAAAGATTTTGTTTTATTAAATAATGTATACAACTTTGATTACTTATAAATGGCTCATGAATGATTTGTACAAGGCTGCATATGATCATGGCAACTGAGAACTTGCTCACATGTCTACAGTTTCATAGTAGACTGTGATGCAAAGGACTTGGGGAGATTGAAAGCTGACTGCTGACAGATGTGCCTGCAAGGACAGATGGTCTGCGTCAGGGTGGTTTTAACCACAGGAGGCCTCTGGTTCTCTGAGTATTAGCAGTGACATAGATGTGTCTGTATAGTTTGTACTGCAGGAAATGTGTATCTTCACTCTTATCAGGTAAACACTGACCTTTGTAATGCAGAAGTATTTACAAACTGCTCTTAATCCCCCTGAACAAGGCTAAAATGAAGGAAGAGATGTTATCAGTACCACATTTGTTTTCATACCTAGCATGCTGGTTTTTGATACTCAGTTCCCTCAGTGTCTTATTGTATTTGGTTAGCAGCTGTCCTCAGTGAGTTACTGGGAGGTTTATAGAGATGCTGCATCCAAATGCTTCTCAAAAGGGTTTAGTAAAAGGGTAAAAGGCAGCACACAGAAGTTACATAAGAGGAAAATCCTTATTCCCTACCATATCTCTCTGTACGTTGTTAGCTCAGGTTAAAGCTGGGGCAATGTCTTAATAATTACAAGTAGATATAAGTAAGCCACCAGTTAGGTTCTGCGAGTCTAAGAGGAACTAGATAGAGTTGCTCCCCTGAAGAATAAGACGGTTTGCTTGTTTTTATTATTAATGCAAGGCTGTTGACAGTTCAGTTGCCAGACAAGGAATGCCTGTTCTCCATTTAAAATGAAGTTATTATCTTTACATTTGGGATTTGTTAAACATATCAACGCATGTTACAGGTGTTGCTTCAGACTTTCCTCTAGAAAGGTATTATCTCCTGCTGCTGCATTGTCTTTGTATTTCACTTTCTTGCAATAACTATTCTCCTGAGTAAATAAAGAATAGTATTCTTGTCACTTAGATCAAGGTAATGCTGCTGTCACATAGTATTTGAATTGTTTTCCAGGTAGTCTATTTAGTAGAGGAGATCAGCTATGTTAGTATTAGATAACAGTGTAGTTAGTAGGGTGAAATAGATTAATTTCACTGTGAGCTTTTGCATTGCTATCTTAAAGGATTCTGAAATGAGGCTTCTGCAGAGGCCACAAGCTTGTTTCTGGCACACTGCATGAATTACTTTGTCATAAAGCCAACAAACTTCTGTAAGGCTGAAGTTTTTTCCAGCTTCTGTACAGCCTATTCTACTGTTGACATTGTTGGGAGATCAATAGGAGGTGGTATTACTTGATAATGTTACACACCAGCAGAAATAGACAAATTTATTTATTTATTTGTTTATTTGAAGCTACATTTGCCACACGTTGGAGGAAGTTTGGAATAGGTGGGAAGTAAAGCACATTAAAGAAAAAATGCCTACTTGTGGGAAGAATGTATCTAGCCCCTTGGAAGATATTACACCAATGGGCTCTGAAGTAGGTAGTAGTCTTGCTTTAAGGATACTGGTGCTACTGGATTTGGAGGCAGCCAAAAGGGAAGGAGAAATAGGTGAAGTACTGTACTATAAAGAAGGAAAGAGTTGTGAATACTAAGCAGACCAACTTGCATGAGTTTATGTTCTGCTGTTCTCATATTCTGAATTTTTAGTATTCTTATTTTGCAAACATTATGTTCTGACCCTCTAAGCTGTCATCTGAGGGCCTTCTCCAGTCTTCCGAATCAGTACGCCCAAGTGCCTGGGCTACTAATGCTGCAAAAAGCTACCTCTTTATCCCTGTAGGTGCTGTTTCTCTGGTTCACTCTAAGACAGGTCTGTTTGTCAGCTTGCCTGAAGATTCATGTAAGACTGGCGAAAGTAGAAACAACAGAGTTACAAGTATCTGATTTGGAGAAGGGGTGAACACTGCGTCTCTACGGAAGTGCAGCACCTAAACTTCCAGCTTCAGGTCGTCGTCGGAGTAAAAGACAGTATAAAGCAATAATCTTCTCATTCTTCTGAAAGCTTTGTTCAAACTCTGCAAAACCAAAGCCTACTGCAATCAGTAGCAGGCATCTCAACATAGGAGTTTGATTATTCACAATTTTTTTTTTTCACTGTGCACAATTATTTTCTTCCTCTGAGTAACTGATCTCCAAGGCATCCTTTTTCTCTTGATGGAATATTTCACTGACTCTGATTCTCTCTTTCTACGCAAGCCTACTCATCTGTAAGATTTCATTTGTTGAGCCCAAATGTGATTTCAAGAATGTGAGAAATACTTG
The DNA here is from genome assembly GCA_009867235.2 of Psittacus erithacus. Taxonomy (NCBI): domain Eukaryota; kingdom Metazoa; phylum Chordata; class Aves; order Psittaciformes; family Psittacidae; genus Psittacus; species Psittacus erithacus. The sequence continues at coordinate 20,995 of WYDI02008224.1, read as the reverse complement.
GGTATTTGTACAATTAGAGAGGAGAAAGTAAAAGATTAATAGGCCTGACTTGATTTTTTTTTTTTGTTACTTATGTTCTGCTCCTGTAGACCACAGGAAAACACTTGGAATTTCCTATATTAAAAATAGTTTGCTAACTATGAATATGGGTATCGTAGAGAATCCAGCTTTGAGCAGGAGTTGGACTAGACTGCACAGATGTTGGTCCCCTCCAGCTTGCATGATTCTATTGTTCTGCATGCCCTGACTTGACATTTGTAGTGTCTAAAGTACTACTTATTACTAACTTAATTTTAAAAATACTTCAAAATTCTCTACATTCATCCATAGGCCCACTATCCTTGCTTCCTGTAGACAGAAGTGTCGTGCAGGCTCTGGCGGGATTTAACATGAAGAATAGTTACGTCCTGACCCAGTGGAAAGCTTTTCATATAACTCCTGTCCTCCTAATTTGCTGGGTTTGTTTTTTTCTGTTTCATCATGAGGTGGATGGTGACAAACCTGTCTCTTTTATCTCCCACCATCTTGTAATACTTTTCTACTACCTGTGTCATACTTTGCTCTATTTCATGCAGAGCATGATGGCTAACTGCTTGAAATTCTTTATTCATTAGCCTCCTTTTCCCTTATTATTATTATTAGTAGTAGTAGTAGTAGTAGTAGTATTACAGGAAGTTGCAAAATGTGTTTTTTGAGACTTACAGGTTTTGGGCTTATTAGAATAATCCCATCATTTGATACAGAATCTGCTTTTGTTCTAAAGCTGGCATTGCCTCATTTGACTTTGTCCAGTAAAGGACAGAGGAGCCATTTTTGCAACAAAAGTAGCACAGCTGGCTATGATCAGCTGTTTTTTTTCTGTTTTCCAGATCTCTTGTAGGTTTGTGATGAGTAATTCAATTGACTTCTTAAAGTGCACAGAAGAAACTCGCAAATACTTGCTAGTAGTCAACCTGTTTCCATGTATTGTGTTCCATTCTTTCTAGCAACTCTTTGGTAGACTGCAAGAGAGACAAAATGTGAGAGAATTTTCAAAATTACAACACTGGTCCGTTTAGTTAAAGCTAAGAGGGTAAAAGATCCCATGGACTCCCCAAGTCCCACTTGCTGGTGTAAATGATTTCAAGCTGCTTCTTCTGACTTCTGCTTTTAGGTTTCTTTTTGGTCACTCTTGGCTGGCCTTACCCTCATTTGTTTTCCATTTCCACCCAGTTTTGTCACTGAATGTTACAGTTTGGCATAAGCAAGGTGATAGCTTCCATATATGGCCAATTTTTAGCTTTACTGTACTCTTGCTGTTCATCCTACACTTAGCTAGTCAAATCTTTGCTGGGCTCGAGGGCTGTGCTTGTGTGCCCAGTTCAGTAATTCTGCCCTATTGCAGAATATTCACTTGCCAGTCATGTAGCTGAGCTTTAATTTAGCTATGAAACCGAGTGATTTCTTTGAAATGCTTCTGTCTTTTACATGACCTAAACAGGTGAACTACTGATAATCTCTCAAGCAAAAGAGGCACTTAAAGGAAATAGAAACTAGTTTCTATGTGAAAGGAAATAGTGTTTGTTTTACAAATTGAGGAGGGGGGCGGGGGAACACTTTTGAACTGCAGGAATAAGATTTTGGAAGATTAAAATTTTCTCTAGTATCATGTAGTTGGTCCATAACGGAATTATGGTATCCATCATGAATTTTCTTTTAGGTCTAACTTCTGCTACACAAAAATGTTTTCTGGAATGAAATCCTGAAGCCACTGAGATGAAAATCTTCCTAGTGGTTTAAGTGGTCTCATTCTTGGTGTTAGACTGATCTGATTGAAAACTGAGTTTTGTTGAGAGGTATTTCTTTGGCTTCAAATTTCATATGTTCCCAGTGTAAGCTTTTATTCCTAATTAATTCAATGTTAACTTTGTTTCTGCAACTAGTAAGGCATAACCCAGAATGGGTTATGAATGGCAACAGACTTCTCAAATGCAGGAGGAATTTTGTATTTGAAAAATATCTGAAATCTAAAGCCTACCTAGAACACACAAGTTAAACTTTGGGTATCAATCTTCCTCTTGAAAAAAAGTCTTGTTGCACTTGTTCTGTAGACTGTATAAAGTGAGTAAGAGGACATGCTCAGCTCACTGTTTCAGCTCAGTAGACTTGACTCTGGAGGACAAGTGATCAGAACTTCCCTGAATTCTGTTTTAGCTCTTTCACTTCCTCAGTATAACATGGCTTCACAGAAACATTCCTGCAAACTGCCAGTTGTGTCCAAAATTGACCTGTCTCTTCTGAATTATGTAATGAATACTTTTAGGGGATTTTTTTAGGGATTCCCCTAGCTTTTGTAGAGGACCTTATGAAGGTTGGTTGGTTTGTTTTTCTTTGTTTTGTTCTTTTTTACCATGACAGTGAAGGGGAGACTTGGCAGGAGCTCTTGAAATTACTGTGGAGACTGTAAAAGTAAAGTGTTCCCAGTTTTCATGGCTCATATAGAGATTAAAGTACAGTCCATTCCCTGCATCCATTCTGGTATGCCTACTAGCTCTGTAAAGACATTAAACAGGTTTTTATTTTGTCTTCATCTCCAAAAGTTTCCATGGGCACTGAGTTCCTAGCTTGTGTGACTTGCATCATGTTACTAACTTCTGTGGCTACTCCATGTGGCTGTTGTAAGTCACCAGTAGCTATTAGAAGTGTCTTTTTATGACATCTTTTCAAACCCCTATGACTTATCTTTACAGAAAAATATTAATATTTTAAGGTAAATATTGTTAGCATTAACAATTGTGTTTATAGTATAGAGTCAGTACAAGGAGTTACGTGTATATTTCTTCATCATACTGAAGCACATTTAATTCCAAGGCACACATATCCAGTAAATCTCCATTTTCTTATGACTATTTCTAAATTAGAGTGTAATTAAGCTTATGTAGTTTATCAGAATTTAGATCCTTTTAATTCTGAGACCCTCAGTGTGAAATAGATAGACTTTTATTTCTGTGAAATCAGGGGAATTTTGGTTCTTAGCCATAATGACTGACACCTGAATGTAAAAAAAGAGAGAGAGAAAAAATGCAGTACAGTGACTTTTGAGTACTGATGGTGATGCTTCCTGTGTCTGATGTTCGGTAGTGCAGGAAATGTTCGTTGCACACCATCTGGGAAATGCACATATTTCTGATTACCTACCCATGTTTTTATGCAGTCGCACACTGATGCACTGAACCAGTGCATTGTCTCTTGGGTGTTATTCAGCAAAAAAATGTGATAACGGGGCCTGAGGTAGAGGGGTCTGAAGCAGAGTTTGCAGAGGTTTTTCACTGTCAAATGGAAATGTGATATGTGAGCACAATACAAGTTTAACTATTGAAATAGGCAGGCTTCAGTTTCACCTGAATCTTAATGGAAAAAAACAGTTGCTTTTTCTCTCTTGCTGTTCTAATAGATGGTAGAATTCTGTATCCTTCACTTTTAAAATAACAACTACTTTGATTAACACAGACAGCAAGCTAGAACTCTTGGTTTCATTTTGAAAATGTTTTTAGGCACTTTTGAAAAGGAAAAAATATTACTGAACCTTTAAGTGCAGTTATGCTTATAAAGACTTTTCTGTAGAATTACAAACATTTTCAAGTGTCTATTTTATACTTTGTGTTACAAATTTCCTAGCTGAATTATCACATTAGTGCAGATACAGCTTTTACCAAAAATCCCCTCACATGGATGGGTTCATCCAAAAAGTGACTTGTTACTGGAAGTTACTCCAGACACAAGGAGGGTCAGTCCTGACACTGAGAAAAACAAGCAGATATATCAGACCGTCTTAGTTAAGCAGGGAACTTATGACAGAGCTGATTTAAAAAAACAGCATACAGGGGGTGAAGAACAGGCAGGCTACAAAGGAAGGCTTTAGAAATGTTGTTCAATTGTGTAGGGATGTTATTGGAAAGCATCTTTATCAGGGGTTTATCAAGAAAATGAAACCAGGCTCTCACAACAGTGTGTGGTAGAAGGATGAGACACAATGGGTGCAGCTTGGCATAAGAGCAGTTCATGGATATACAGAAAACCTTTTCCCCCCTTAAGGGCAGTCAAGCAGTTAAGCAGCCTGCCTGGAGGCCTGGACCACCTCCATCCTTGAAGATTTTCCAGACCAGACTGGTTGGTGGTTCTTGCTCAGATTACCCTGAGCAACCTGATCGAAGTTCATAGCTGATCCCACTTAGAGCAGGGCTTTAGACTAGAAACCTCCTCAATTCCTTTCCAACTTGATTTATCCTGAGATCCTATCTATAACATATGAATGAAAGCCACACTATAGAAGTTGAATTCATTTACAACAGTTCTGCTTAGGAAAGAACAGTAACTGTAGAAATTAATGCAGGTTTCCAACTTTATTTTTTTTTAATAAGAACTGCATACCGAAAGTGCATCATTCAAAACACCATTTCCTCCATCTCCCTCTAAAAATACTTGCCTAGGATATAGGTGAAGTAACAGAAAGTTACTTTAAGAAATGGGAAAGTTGAAGATAGCCATTCAGTCTCAATCTAAATATATAAAGATTTAAAAGCTAAATGTTTTCTGTGATTTTCTCTTAGAACTAACTCTGCTTGTGATGAACCAGGGAAGTAAAAGAGTTTAGTTCCATTTCCTGTCATTTACTTTGAATTTCATCTGCTGTCTACTTTGAATTATCAGGTATTTGAATGTGTGCAACAGAAAGACTTGAATTTCCTCATACTTTATTGTAATTGCTGTTTTATGTGGAAACTCACATTTTGCAAACTGTACCACATGGACAGACTCCATCCATCCTATTAGTTTACCACCCTGTCCTTCCATATGACTTGCACCTGACATATCCTGATAGTATAGCTGAATCTTTGATTTCCCTGATGCTCAAGAAGGTTGTTTCCTGCCACTCATGTATGCCTCATTCAATCCATTCAACCTCTAAGGTAAAGCCAGTCCTGGTGCTGATCACACAGTGAAACAAAAACTGCTACAGTGCCTTATGAGTTTGCACACTCATTCTTGCACAGCTGGGGCTGTTTGGGAAAAGGCTGATATGCTAATATGCTACTAGTGTTAAAATAGTTGCTGCTGCATGCATATGCATTGCAAAGGAAACACTGAAATGGAGGAGAATGAAATGAGGAGAAGATTCTCAGGGCTCAGAGAGTGTCCAGATGTTTGAGGAAGATGAAGCTAACCTTGGACAAGGAAAATGTAGGGAGTTCTAATTTATTCTGGGAAAGGGTTTTGACTTCCTAGAAGAGAGATTAGTGTCAGTTTAGTTTTATGAGAAAGAAACCTGTAATAAATCACACCCAGAGAGTAGCGGTCAATGGCTCAATGTCCAGATAGAGATCAATGACAGTGGTGCCCCTCAGGGGTGTTGTGGGACCAGTACTATTTAATACCTTCATCAAAGACATAGATAGTGGGATCCGATGCATTCTCAGGAAGTTTGCAGATGATACCAAGCTGAATGATGTAGTTGGCACACCTGAGGGACAGAATGCCATTCAGAGGGACCTGGACAAGGTGAAGAAGTGTGCCCGAGTTCAACAAGGCTAAGTGCGAGGTCCTGCACCTGGGTAGGAGGCAAACCTCCTGGCAGTACAGGCTGTGGGGTGAAGAGATTGGGAGCAGCCCTGCAGAGAAGGGCATGGGGGGATGAAAAGCTGCAATAGAGTCAGCAATGTGTGCTCACAGCCTAGAGAGACAACTGTTTGCTGGGCTGCATCAAAAGAAGCATGACCAGGAAGCAGGTCTAGGGAGGGGATTCTTTTCCTCTACTCCACTCTGATGAGACCTTATCTGGAGAGCTGCACCCTGCTCTGGGGTCCCTGGTACACGAAAGACATGAACCTGTTGTACTGGGTCCAGAGGAGGGCCATAAAAATAAGCTGAGGGATGGAGCACCTCTCATTTGAGGGCAGGCTAGTAAAGTTGAGATTGTTCAGCATGGAGAAGAGAAGGCTTTGAGGCAACCTTATTTTATAGCCTTTCAGTACTTAAAGGAGGCTTATAACAAAGACAAGGACAGGCTTTTTTGTTGGGCCTGTAGTGATAGGATAAGGGGTAATGGTTTTAAACTAAAAGAGAGTAGTTTCAAACAAGGTATAAAGAATAAATTTTTTACAATGAGGGTTGTGAAACACTGGGACGGCTTGCCAGAAAGGTAGGTGATAGGTGCTCCATCCTTGGAAACGTTTAAGGTCAGCCTGGACAGGGCTCTGAGTAACCTGATCTAATTGAAGACATCCCTGCTTCATTGCAGGGAGGTTGAGCTAGATGATATTAAAGGTCCCTTTCAACTCAGACCTTTTTATGGTTCTATGAAATGTCTGGAATAGCTACTGCTTGCGAACAGGTGGCACGTCTGTGCTTCGAGGAAATTGAGCTACCAGTGGTTCGCATATTATTCCTGGGAAGAATGTGGGCAAAGGCATTATTACAAAGCAAGTCTGTCATTTCTTTGAAAATGGAACTCCTCTTTGATCAAACACTTCTTAGTTAAAACAAGTTACTTGTAACAAACAAGTGGTTTTATGTTTGACAAGACAAATACCCTGGAATGCACTCAGCCATATTACCAGCACCTGTGCTTGGCACCTGCTTTTAGGCATGCATCATTCAGGATGACAATCTGAATGCTTAGCAAACTCTTTGGTGTGTGAGTTTGACTAAGAACAGTCCAGTCCTTCCCATACCTTCTCTTTGCTGAGGTAGTAACAGAGTTTATGTAGGTGCTCATGATTTAACTAAAATGCATATCTGCCCCTTTGGGGTCCTAAGCATCTGTCTTCTTTCTAAAGTGTGTGGGAAATGACTTTGCTTCAATTGACATCTAAACTACAGGACATCGAAAGATAGGCCCCTGTTATTCAAAATCAGTTCATCATTAATTATCTGGATGTCTATAGACCTTAGCTGACATGAGTACTGAATGTAATCTTTACTCAAAGGATGGGTTGTCACAACCTTGAATGAAGTCTCCTAATATCTCCTAATTATTAAAACACTAACCACACTGTCCCACCAGTTCCCCACTAGTGGTGAAAACTAATTATTTTGGCCTAATTTATGTGACTTCCATAGACAATTAAAACTGCTGTTTCTGTGGTATGGGCTGTATGCTGGCAGGTCTGGAATTCCCCACTGACTGTGTGCTGCACATATCAGTTCTGCAGTACTGTAAACCAGGTGAGTTTTAATATATGCAACCATTTCCTTTTAATTTTGAAATGAATTTGAAGACGAAGACAAGCAAATTCAGTGTGCAAACCAAGGTAACCAAATCTGGGGGGAAGGTTTCATTTAAGCAGCAGGAAACGGAACCCTCTGAGTTTCATGATAATAATAGTTTTGCTGTTAACTGCTGAGCTTTTTTGTGCTGCTCTGAGTTACTCTGAAAGCAGTCATCAAAGCTTGGTATATATTCTTCTAACCTTGGCCTGAAAAATGGGGCCTGGAAACCACAGGATAACTCCCTTATACAGATAGCTTTTCTATTGGTTGGCACTGCCTAGGCAAGTGCCAGGAGGAAGCAAAAAAGACTTTAAAAAAAATCTTATTTGTCTTAAGAGCGTCAGATATTTGTAAAAACATGTGTGGATATGTATGTAAATATATGACTTCACATTATCTCTAATATCCCTTTAAATGTTATAGTATACCAGCTCTTTTCTTTCTATATGTAATATCAGGAGTTTTGCAGCAAATCTGATGAAAATGTAGCTGTTAGGAAATATTTCTAGATCTCTCTGTGCTTTACTATGAGTGCTACTTAAAAGCAGCTTTGCAACTTCCAAGTCCTCTCAGAGTTTATTCTTGGTTTTCACTTAAACCTTGGCTGTCATGCTTAACACACAAGCTATGTATTGGAACATGCTGTATTCAGTGACTGATAGAAGCACCAAACCTAATGCTGGTGTTACAAATAGAAAATAAAATAGTAATATAATAGATTGTTATTTTTGCATATATACACATTCTGTGAATAGAAGCACAGGTGTATTTCTTTTTGTCTCCTTAGTTGTCACTTCCTTCATCTCTACTGTTATTCAGAAGGAAGAAGCTCAATACTAGTTTTGCAGTGGGATTTTTTTCTCTGTTAAAAGGCAAAAGAGTATCAAATAAAGGTGTCCTGGGCTTTTAATATAAAGGTTGTGACCTAGGACCAAAATAAGTAAAGACAACAATTCAGTAAGTAGGAAAGCTAAGTTCTGAGCTGAATAAAAGTCTTCACCCACACCAGAAGGATGCAGATAAATAGTGAAATTATTGACAAAATTTCTCCTATCACTGGAAAATGCTAGGATTTTCCATACTTCATAGTTGTCTTCCTCTGGTGAATTGCTGTGTCATGTCACTGGTTTTCCAGATATTTATTGTTTATGAATAAGTTTTTTCATTGACTCTTTTCTATGGAAAAGCTCTTCCCATTGTAATGATTTTGCTTAGTATCTTGAATGTGACAGATTGTCTCTTACATAAACAAATAATGTTGCTTTGAATGTGACAAAATAAGGACATCTTATTGCTGGGGGAGGATGAAGGGAGTGTAAAATGAAGTTCTTCTTGAGATAGGCACTCTAACTTCGTGCATCAGGGATGGTATAAGCTTGATATGCTAAACTGAAAGCTTCAATGAACCTTGATGAATGTTTAATACATCCTTACTGTATTCTCATGTTTCATGCAAATCAACCTCTAAAGTCAGGTCATAATAAGAGAGAGACCTAACACAATTTACGTGCGTCATTTGAAGTTCAGAATACTGTTTGCATATGGCTCTCTTTTTTTAACTTGCTTTTTGTCTCCTATTGTAGCGAGATTTATTTTACAAGCCAACCTCTTATGCTGATTGAATAACCATCGCCACTTTCACTTGTCATCTGGTTTAGTCTCACTGTGTTGCTATGGAATATTCCAAATATTAGGGAGCTGTGGTATAACAGAGCCAAACGCTCCATGTGGTTTCCAGTCACAAAGCAAAACAATTGGAAAAATATGGTCTCTGAACCCAAGAGACTGTCACAGACCTCAAAACATTACAACATAAGAAATACATTTTTTACAAAACTTATGGCTGTATTATTGAATGAGGATGCTGTTTACCTGATCTGTCAGTCGAAAGGTTCAGTTCAAGACCAGACATGTTTTCAGACTATTCTACTATTTCTTCAAATGTCATTTCTGTGAATTGTACTTGCTTGCTTTCACTGGCTCATACTCACACCTGTTTCCTTTTTGCCTAACTTTTGTTGTACCTTGTATTCAGAAAGAAAAACACTTGCAATCTAAAAGAATCTCTTCAGGGATTTCTTCTCCGAAGACAGACAACCACATGATTTAACTCAGCATTGCATGCTTCTTGCATTTTCAAGAAATGAAGTGAGGGCTAATGCTAAGGCAAGAAACAAATAACATAATTGCCTAAACCAATATTTTTATGTATCACTCTGGACCTGTAGTTTATCTGGGTTTTTTTCCCCTTATGATCATCAACTCTTGGTTTTCATCCTCTTCTATGATGCATCTCTGTCAGTGCTAGAAAGACTACTCAGCTCAGCCTTCCTATGATGTTGTTAATGTATGTGAACTTCAAGAAGTGTGTAGAAGGACTGTGGGTGAGGTAATGGCAAAAGGAGACTGAAACAAAGGAGCTGTTAAGAAAGAAAAAAAGAGTAGAAGGGTTAGAGGGCACTTTTCCCATGCAACATGCTGCTGTTCTGTGGAATGAGACCAAACCCTGTACTTTCCCAGCTTAACAGACTACAGTGAGACAAGGAAGAAACTGTTACAATAATTTTCTCTCTATGCTTGATAGCAGAGTTTAGCTTTAGTTTTTCTCATGTTCACAGAAGCTTTCCAGGACAATAACAAAGAAATCCCAGTACTGCCCCAGATGCAAAACTTGCCAAGCATATGTAAAGTGAGGGTTTAAAAACAAGTTATTTTGTTTTAAACTTCTCTTTCTCTTGAGGGTGTTAGTGAGATCTACGTGTTACCATACCTTGGCTCCAGGAGTGATACAGAAAACCCAGTCTGCACAAACCTACTTCTTGTAGAGTGAATACCAAAGCTGTAAGGCAATCCTGTCTCCTTTTTCACGTGATCTGAGGCATGGTACTTGACCCTCAGAAACACCTGAAGCAGTTGTGGCCAGCAATGCATCTGCAGCTGCTATCCCTAGGGGCTGGCAAAAGGAAACCACTTCAGAATGAGTGGTTTTCCTGTCTATGCAATGTTCATCAGCTTTTTTTCAGAAGGTAACAGATTTTATTTCACTGTTAAAATAACCAACAAGATGTGGTAGGGAGGGCATAGCTGAAATCTAGGACAAACCTCAAGCCATGATTCTCTGGAAAGAACTTGGAAATCTGCCACTTACACAGAGTACCTGCATACCAGTATCTTGCTGATTCATCTTCCCCTTCTCTACTTCCTTTACATAAATGAGCTGGGATCTTGGCTGAGTAGCCAGCTCATTATTATTATTTTTGACAGGGGACAGATGAGAAAGTTTTATGCAGCATTCACAGAACAGTAGGATGGTCTACACATACAAATTAGCAACTGTTACTAGCTCACCTCGACCGTGAGAAGCACTGATCTTATTTCAAAAGCAGATAAAGGAAGTCATTTGGCCATGAGCTCTAAGAAATCTGTGGCACGGCTAGAGTAGCATTAGGAAGCTTATTCATCATTCTTAGTAGGCAGACTTGGATTTTTTTCAGTGCATATTTTCATTAGAAAATTCTAATTAAAAACCAATACTTCAGAGAATTGCACCTGTATTAATGATAAAACTCTTTCAACATAATTTTTAAGTTAAGCTTTCTGGTTCATGATCAAAGGTGTAGCTCAGTCAATGGTCTCTCACTTCAGGTTCACCACGAATTGTCTGCAAGGTTCATCCTCATGCCCCTGCTCTGTAGAATGCTTTCAGTGTTCAACCTGTGTTTCCTGTCAGTCGTTCCAGGAAAAGCCCCTCATCTCCTTTACAAATGCACATTCCCCTTCTCAGCTGTAGGTTTCGCTACTTGCACACAGCCCCTTTTGGAGCTGCGGGTGCCCCAGCTTTACATATATGCCTGCTCCTTTCCATACCTCCATGCGCTGGTGAGAAAACCTTCCAGGTCAATTACAGACACCCAGGTGTAGGCACCTGTTGCTGCACCCTACACTGTCACTACCATAGCTGCAAGCTGACTGCTTGTGATGCCAACAGGGAGGATGCTCTGCCTGGCCTTGGCAGGGGTCATGGTGTCAGTGGAATGATGTCAGTGTCAACCAGGTTTTGACTGCTGCTGTTTACACTTGAAGGTCTCTTTCATTCCAGTAACAAATTTTCATGCTTTTTTTCCAGGATGACTTCTCCTTTGTTTCAGAAGTATCTTTGTAATTCCCTAATCACTGTTGAACCCAGCTTATGGTGTTTTTTTTTCTTTTTAACATGAATTTGGAAGCTCTTTTGCAGAGAAAAGGCTGTATGGTGCCCTTTGAGACAAACTACATTAATAAGCTTTTCAGTATCCTGATTACAAAGGATATGCTCACTATACTTGCAGACAGTAAAGAATTTCATAAGCTGCTGTGAGTGCAGAGATTACATGCTTTTTTGTTAGGTTCCTTGCTGCACTGATACAGTCATGTTGATTTAGTATGAGTGTGTTGCAAATGCCTCAAATGTTGCTCAGTATGAATTTGTTGCAAATGTCTCTGAAAGAAGAGGTAAATTTGCTCAATTTGGCTACCTGTATTGTCATAAAACCTGGTGCACAGGCTTTTATCAGTATCATTGGGCACAGTGACAGCTATGCTGTTAGCACACTTACACAAGTAATGATGGATGTACAAACCTTTTATGATCTGTTTCTCCATTGCAAGGTGCTGGCCATGATTAGTCCTGCGTCCTAAGGGTGTGGGAATAACAGGAGTTAGTTTCATCACTAGTGAGCTGGAAGAGGGGCAGTAAGTGCTGGATAGCCATCTACAATTCAAGTAATTTACTTAACATAGAATTCTGATTAGCTGTTGACAACTATTTATACAGATGCATATTTTACATAACAAAGAGAGAGAAAAGCCATCTTTTTTTTTTTTTTTTTTTTTTATTCTTGAGTAGAACTTAAGGGAAATATTAAGGGAATCATAGCAAAAAGGTTTAGTCATCATGTTCTGGGGCATATTGGTCTTAAGTGCCAATGTATGCCAGTCTATGTTTGCAATGCAAAAGAGGTAGTTTGTGAATTCCTGGAACAGTTGCTGGTTGGGACACTCCTAGTGTGACTGATAAAGGTTTAAAAAACCCAAACAAACAAAAAACCCAAACCAAAACACCCCTCCCCCCCCCCCCCCCAAAAAAAAAAAAAAAGAAAAATTTTTGTACCTCAAAAAATCCACCTACCTCCCTTTAAATTCAATTTCTTTACTGTATAAAAAATTTTTTAAAATTTATGAAGAAACAAGTATCCAAAAATAGAGATTCTCACAAAACAGGGTCATAGATCACACATATAACATTAGTATCAAATTGGTCAGGCTTTGTGGATGCCATTATCACAAAGGAGGCTGCAATATCATATCAGATCCCATGCTATTTTCAAAGAGATTTTGTCAAATGCTGGTGTAAATGCTATGTAAAAGCCCTCAGATTTATTGGCTCTTTAGAATTTATTTTAATATTAAGCAGTAATAAAATTAAAGAACAATTATAAGAGCATACTCATGGAAAACTACAGACAGAGGCTGGCCACCGTTTTCAAAACATCATCACATGATATTTGACTTTTTCTAGTTGCAATTTTGAGCAGAAATGTTTAAGGATGTTACTTTCTCTGCGTAAGATGAGGTTTTGATCCTAACTAGCTTTTTTTAGCGTGAAATAGCCTCTGAAATCTGGCAGTGTGCTCTCTAACGTGTGAATTTTATTCCTCCTTTGTGCTTCTGCTTTTTTTTTTTTTTACTTTCTCACAGAGTTGCCTGCTATTCCTCTTGCTTCTCCATTGACTTACAGAAGACAACAATCAGTAGTATTCTACAACTTCCTGAGTTCAGTCTTCTATCAGTTCACTAGATACAGCCATGCACCTGACTAAATTTGAAAACAGATTTAAAACATTTAGAATTGGTGAAAATATGGCCTTGTGGAGCAATGAAAGAGGAAAGCAGCTAGGCTTGCTACCTCAAAGCAACTAGAGGAACTCAAACTTGTATATTTTTATATATAATTACATTTCTTTTCATTTGGCTCATGACTATTGTGCTATAGATACAGTTTCATTATATCAGCTAGACACAATTTCACATCTGAAGAGCACAGCTTGTATGATACTGGCATATTAGATTGGCAGATGTACAGCTTAGTGCTTCAATGGATCTTAATCTGCATGTTGATCACATCAGCAATATTTACTGCTACAGCACTGAGAACAGTACGTGACAGAACATGAGAAGGAAGTAGACCAAATGTTAGGGACAAAAATAGCTGAAAGTCATGTCAGAGTGATTGGAAGGTAGAACACAGTTTTTTTGTGTTGAAGGATGTATAAAATTAAGGCAGTTTCCCACCACCAAATGTGGTGATTTGTTGAAGTTTCATTGCCAGCAATAACAGGAGTGTCTGTGGTTATGGGATGACATTTTAGTGAACTGAGTCTAATTTCTGGGTCTGCCATGGATTTCCTGTGTGAGATAGAGCAAAACTTTGCCTTTCTGAGTTCATATCAGTTGCATAGGCATAGGTGTCTACTCCCATATGAGACAGAGTAGGGAATCTGGAAAGTCTAGGTAGAGCTGGCAAGTACGACTTAGGGCATGTGGGAGCCCTGTGGTCTTTTGAGGTGATGCATGAAGATCAGGTGATACGTGAGGGATGTTAGATAGCATTGTATCAACTGACTTGAATCATGTGTCTTTGACACCTGTGAAATGAAGGAAGAAAGTTGAAGAAGGATGCTTTATGCTCCATTTCATCTCTGTCCTCCCTACTGAGATTGTAAAACAAGCTTTCCAGAAGCTACATGTGAATAAAGAGACTGTGCAATTTTAACATTCCAGCAGTCTTTTCATGATTATTCATAAATATAATTCAGTCTCTTAAATAATACCAGAGAGAAAAAAACAAACCTTCCATCCTTGTTATTATTAAGACAGGTTTGACAGACAGAATAGTAGCATTATTGTCAAGAAAAATCATAGTAGCAGGGTATGAACATGGGCAGTCAATTTATTCACTTCAAAGTGAGATTTTTTTTTAATCTCTTTAAATTCTTTTTTATTTTTTTTGTCCTTTACTTTGGAGAGTCATAATTTGCCATCCTTGGTTAGTACGGTGAGAGATTTTATCCTGTTCCATCTGCTTTAAACACTGAAAGGTTTCAGTGCAGTACTTTGCCTTTATGAGTGTTGAATGCCTTTTCTGCAAACCGTTCAGAAACCTTTCTTCCCACCTTTAGTCTAGGGCACAGTGAGGGAATGGAATCGCAGCCCTAGATCTTGTAAATCATTGCAAGGAAGACAGCACCTGCAATCATATACATGAGTGAAAAAGTAGAAAGTATTTACATGTATTTTGGCCACTGATAAGCCAAAAAACTGAAGTCAGAAGAAAGAGATTGCATGGGATTTACAAATGTACTATAGATAGTGGAACAACTTAGACCCAAAAAAGAACTTAAGAAGAAAATGAAGTTGCCTGTAAGTAAAGACTAATCTCAAGTTTTAATATTAGAATGGTAAGATTTCTTCATTTCATATAGCCCCAGAATAAGATCTTAGTGTTTTATTCAGTTATGTGTGTTCAGGCTGGAGCAGGAAAGCTGAACTCAAAAGGTTATTAATCCAACCTAAAGTGCGTCTGAAGTGAATTCATAAATTTATGAAGCTGTCAAAGGTATTTGGACTGGGTTTAACTGGATTTTTCTAAGTGACTTGCTCAGAGTATAAATAGCCAAAGCACATTGATTTTTGGCAGATTCAGTGACCCTACATCTTAGTTAACAATGGATTAGTTTGCCTTTCTTTGGGAGGACACCTTTTAAAATGTTTTAAATCTTTTTGCTTTATTGTTCCTTAGATAATTCAAAACAGAAAAGTGGCTTTTTTTCTTCCTTTTTTCCTGATCTACAGCTTTAGATATAACATGACTACATCTACTATTTTCCTTAATTACACTCTACTTAAAAGGTGAATATAGGGAGACTATGCTTTCTCCATATGCTTACAATTCCCATCATTAAAACAGAATATCAGAGAAGTCCTGAATATCTTCCTCCTGTGCAGCTTTTTTTCTAAAATCTCACCATGAGATTACAAATACTGTGTGAAATGAGTAACACAAGTCCCGACTGATTAGTCAGTCTTTTAAAACGGAAGCAGAAGACTTCCACCCAGAACCACGCTGTAGAAGAGACCAAACACAAAAAGGAAACTGGGGACAAGTAGTCTGAAAAACTGCGTTCGAGACATACATCCCACATAACCGCATGCTCTTGCCAGACAGACCTGAACCTGGTCTTACACACTATCTCCTCATGTGAATTTGTCATCATACTTAATAGATATTCATTACATCTTCTAGCATTATTTTTATTTCTTTCAATTACACTAAATGTCATTTTCTAAAAAAGCAAAAGATAATCTTCTGTTTACTTACATTGTAATGAGTTCATGCTAGACATTAAAGTGATTGGTGGTGGTTTTTTAGACGCTATAGGGATAAGGCTGTCCTGGTTAATAGAACTATGACTCCATTTGTAGGTGAACTTAAAATGATGTGTATGCATTCTCTTCCATATTAAATGTACTGTAACCTAGTCATCTTTACATAGCTTTATATTAAAGCCATAGTTTAATTTCTCAACTCAGATAACAAGGGAAAGCTAAAGGCTATAACAAATAAAATACCTTGGTAATATGACTTAATTATGTGTCTGTATTTGTTTAGCCCTCAGACCTTCAAGTGAGTTCACTGGAATCTGCAAAAATGTAACTCTAGGAATGCTCTCCAATCAAGTTCATTAATCATGGGTATGATTTTCAAGTTCTTGCAAATCCTGTTGACAGTGAAACAATACAACTGCCAGAAGCTTAAGACTGTTTCTAGCTGTTACTAGCAACCACTGTATATCATAGAATAAATGTCCAACAGCCAGAGTGTTCTGCGTTTTCTCTTTTTGAGCATTATTTGATTAATGGTAGTATGCTCAGCTTGCATTAAAAAAATTTATTGATGGAAAACCAGAACACAGGCACAATCCTTCAATTTCATGTGCTGCATGAACAGCAATAAAACAACTGATTCTGCTGATTCCAAAGTGCATGAGTAGTTATGAGGTTCACGATGTTTTAGTAGGCCTGACATTTAATAATTCTAGATGTCAGATCATAAAGGTGATAAGATTATAAAGTGCTTTAAAAAGTACTTACAAAAGAAATCAATATATTTTGAGAATTAAAACCCCCAAAGGACCTTGATGACCTAATTTGACCTGCTGTAAAATAAAGGCTTTAGAATTGTGAGTAAACCACTCTTTTTAGATCTGAAGTGTCCACACAAGTCTAACATGTCTTAATGTGGTGTTGTCATTAAGAAGTGTCTCATTCTAGTTTGAACTTGTCTTGCTGTTGTATTTTTATTTTGGTTATAGGCTGTGATAAAGTTACTTGTTGATTTGTTCCTTGACAAATTAAACAGATTGAATTTCTTTGTTCTTTGACTAGTAAGGAGATTGCTGGACCAAAACCCTGCTTTTTTCAATAAGCCCTTAAAAGTTGGAAATAATAGTTTTAAAACATGGTATCAAAATTAGGTATGGGATGATATTTATGGTCCACTTTGTATACAAGGACATTAATGCCTCTCTGTAAGAATAATGAAAATACAAAAATAAACTCTCTAATCACATTTGGAAAGCAGAAAATATATATGTGTGTGTGTGTATAACATATTTTTAACATAATATAGATTTTGTGTTTTGGTCTGTTGGTCTGGTACCCACTTGCTATAGCTGATGTGTGGACAGCTCCTGCATTAGAAAGAATTCATTTTTGTAGATGAAGAGCAGGAACAGTTTTTGTTTTTTAAAGGAAAGACCTTTTTTGAGACTTTTCAGTATGCACACTTCTTTTCAAAGGAAACTCCTGTTTAATTATCCACCTCACATGCATACATTAGTAGATATTCGGAGATGCTCCCATTCATTTTTCAGTATTTGGAGTCCTTACAGGGTAGTGCATGTTTTTTGAAAGCACTTATAACAAACTGAAAATGTCTAATTGATTTTTCTTCCTCATATGCCTAAGTTGAAAAGAAGACTTATCAATTTTCACTAGTCCTTTAAATAAGAAATCTCTCTTCTGATTTTTAAGATGCATAGGCAATGCAGGCAGGTTTTTCTTAGTTTGTGATAAGGGACAGCATAAATGTTATTCCTTGGTGATAAGTGTCATCAAATCTTGTGGAATATGAAATCATGGAAAGACAGCTATGACCAGAAATGATTGCATGCATTGTGAAACATTTTCCCCATCTAAAGAACCAGAGAGTGTGAGCCAGCTGCCTAAATATGGCTGTATGCTGTCACTATAGGTCCTCTAAAATATTGAAGTTATAGGGCTGTCGGCTATGACAGTGAACCTGCAGGTTTTGGCCCTTCTGAAATGGCAACTTAATGGCAAGGAGGAACCCATTCAGCATGTAAAATAGCACCAAATCTTTTCATATAAAAGTTTAAATCTTTTCCTAGGTATTTTGATAAGTAAAATACAGTGGTGGTCATTGTATTTTTAACTTACGATTGAGCCTTGAGATCAGTACTTGGGGTCTTTGCTATTGTTGTCCTACATTTCTGGCTGAATTTGAGCACTCTTGACTCTTCCTTTTTGGATGTCTTTGCCCAATGACATTTAAAGACTGAGCAGTCTCTTATCTAATTGGAAAAGCAAATAAATCTCTGTGTATGTATAAAGCCTTGCTGTCCCCTGCTGGTAACTAATGTAATCTTTAATTTTTTTGAAATGCATTTTACCATGTCTTGTCTGAGCCCACTTTCCTGACAACTACTGCTCTTTTTGTGCCTTTAAACCTTGGTAAAGTGAGTGTGTTTATTTTATTTTTGTGCCTGTGCTTGAGTGTTTTGGGTCACTGAGGCAGAGTTCTCAAAGCCAGTGGTTTTGCCAGTGCCTGCGTCTGTATGTGACTGAGTAAACAGGACTAAAAACAGCTAAGAAATTATGTTCTATTACTGGATAATCTATTCTTCATAAATAATTAGATTAATAAGTCACCATACTTGTTTCCTGAGGAAATGAAGCCTAGTTAAAATGTTGTCTTCTGTTTCCTACCTTGCACAGTAATTCTTAAAGCTTTCAGCCAGTTGTAACTGAACTTGACAGAGGTGTGCAGGTATAGTCCTTCCAACTTCCTGAAACTGGTCACTAGGTAGAAAAGGCTGGGATTTGCTACACTGCTGACAAAACAGCACAGGGTGTCTCTGAACCATGTGCTGTTTCCACTTTCCTTTGCCCTGCCAGAGTTATTTTGGCAATGGGAGGGAGAAGGCACAAAACGCAAGGGTTGTGGGTGTAAGAAATGGAGTCTTACATAAGGCTGAGCTGGTAGGTCATAGCAGGGCAACACTTTGTAATACTGAGAGTAGAAGACATAAGTTTCCATAAGGAAAACAAGTTCCAGTGTTCTTACCATAACTTGTTAAAAAGATTCAGCTGCAAATGCCATAGCTAATTATTTACTTCTCAGTCTAAGAAGAACATATCTTTGATAGGAAAAGGTAACTGTGTACCAGACTTGGTCAGGATAAGCAGTTCAGGAGTGGCAAGGAGGAGAACATGGCAGGCTGCCTCAAGCATGCATTAATAGGCGGGCATGTTGGCAGATACTTCTCGTGCTGCTGTGGAAACATCACATCTATACATCTAAATATAGACAAAGAAGCTCAAATGTGGGCCAGACTGCTATCTCCATTCTCCTCCCACAAGTCAGACAAACCAAAATAGAGCACGCAAGGCTAGGAAGTCTACCCCCAGGCTAAGTAGTGTTTAGCCTTCTGTGGGGTAGAGAAACAGGCAGGGGATCACATCATCAGGACCTCAAAACCCAAAATACCTCAAATAATTAAAAAAGGCAAGAGCGTAGAATAGGAAGTGGGGATAAAGGGTCAGGTTTAAAAAATTAAAATGTCAGTAACAACTTCACTATAGAAGAACTGAAACTAATGCTTCTACAGAACCCACACTAGATAGACACCCCTTAGTCACAAGATTAGCAGTATCTGGAGTGAGGGAGACTTGAGCTATATCCTGTAAAGTGCATGCTCCTCCCTAAGCAAAAATATTCACTGTTACAGGTATATCTGATGAAAGCCTCCTCCAGCTTAGTCTTTGTCACCTTTCATTTTCCATTTTGCATACGGTTTGTGCATGGCGGTTTCAGCTTCCTTATCCAGTCCACTGGGGCATTATTCAATTGGTACTATGGGGAAAGGAGAGTGGGGAAGCAGAAGGAAGTATACAAGGGCTGTATCAGAGTTGGAAGACTCTCACTGAGCCTTCACAGTTTTCAGTTCTCGTTCTGTGTATACAAATGAGTAATATAACTTTGTGATTGTACCTTTACCACTAATCCTGTAACTGCAGGAGCACAAATGAAGGGAATGGAGTTTTCACCTATTATCTTCCATAAATCTGAACTGATTTCTGAGATAGTTCATAAGAAATCTGTATTTCTGTTCAGCTCTGTTATATTGCTGTTCTTAGGCAGTCATGTCCATGTTTTCTCATAATGTTTCTTCTCCAGACTTCTTCACAGTGAGACACTTGACTTTCTGCTCACCAGCTGTAAGGTGAACACGTTTAAATGCATTCTGAAGTGGCCTTCTTTCTTGAGATGACATGTGACATGGTCTATTACAAGTGTACAACATAAAATGATAAATAGGAGCTTAGTGTGTTAAGATTTAAAAAACTGTTTAAGAAACCTTCCTTTAATTAGCTTGGTATATCTTTTCTTTCTGCTGCTTCACTTGTCATGCGTTACAACTTATTTAATATAACGTCAAGGCATGGGCTTACAGCTACCATAAATTATGGATATTTGCAAAGATTATTTGACAGGTTAGAATCAACATTGCCTTATAGAGTATGCATATGAAAGTCTGGAAAACAAATGTCCCAGGTACATAAGTGCCTACTTAATGGAAAAATGTTTTACTATAGTAGCAGGCAGTGATACTTAGTGGTAATACAGTAGTGTGCTTTTAAAGGGTAGATTTTAAAAATGAAATAACTAATAAAATGTACTTATCCAATTATTCTATGAGAAAATAGTATCCATCAGACTGCTTCAGGGGAAAGTGTTTTTACTGCTCTAATCACCAGCGGGACACTCTTTTGTGGTCTTTTTTTAATCTGAGTCTGAGGTAGAGAGGCAACACAGACATTTGGGTGAAGAGATGAGAAAGTGTGACAGGAAGCCACCTAAACAGAGTGTTCTTGAGAGAGTCTAAGAGCCTTTGTTTACATTTTCTATTGCTTTCTATTTTAGCATTATGTTTTCTCTTCAGTTTGACCTCAATATCTGGTCTGGCATATTCACATTTCATTGCTAACCTTAATCAATATGTTGATTAATCCCAATGCTTTGGGTTTCAGCTGAATACTAGAATGCAGGATGCTGGAGTAGAACTAGACGTTGCAGGGCCAAAAGCCCTTGCTTCAAATTCTCTGTCGTGGTTGTCGTGGTTTAAGCTTAGTCGTAAATTAGAAAAGCATGTAGCCTGCTCGTTTTCCTCCCCACAACCTGTCGTTTCCCCCCCCCACCCCGAGGGATGGGGAGGAGAATCGAAAGAATGCAACTCCCACTGGTTGAGATAAGAACAGTACAGTAACTGAGGTATAACACAAATCACTGCTGCTACCACCAATAATAACAATGATAAGGGAAATAACAAGGGAAGAGAATACAATC